>CM019933.1:4342438-4403227 GCA_009764595.1 Geothlypis trichas | reverse complement strand
GATGTGCATAAAACCCAGCTGGACATCTGCTCCAAAGTGGCTCTGCTGCTTCAGCAAAAGAGTTGGACCAGGTGGTCTCAACAGGGTCTCTCTACCCTAAGCTATTCTGAAAATCCTGAGTTGTAAGGGAAAAAAAGCAGTAAAGAAGAAATTACTGTACTTTTCTTAGCGAACAGATGGTATCAAAAGGAAATTAACAAGACAAAGGTTGGAAACAAATAAAAGAGCTTTTTACACAGTGCATAATTGAACTATGGAGCTCTTCATCATAGTGTTTGTGGATGCTAAATAGCAATTAGATAAATGCATGGAAGAAACATTCATCAAGGTCAGTTAAATACAGTATTACCCACAATTCATGGATTTCTTTAATCTACAAATCATTGGAAACTGAGAGAACAGACAGAAAACTATATTTATATTTCTATTTATATTAATATATTCTTAACAATGTGGTCTCACTTTTTATTTTGACTTTTGTTACTTGTCACAGTTGAGGACATGACATGACAGCTGACCTTGCATATCTGGTCCTATGTTTAGAAGTACAATGCATGTGCATTTTGTAATCCATTTCACTGCAAATGGTCTGAGGAAAAAACAAATGAACTAGAGTTTGTCTCAGAAGAAGAAAATCCGCCTTAAGAAGAGAAAGAAATTATTTGGATGGAGATCAGGTTTGTTCAAGAAGAAAGTTCCGTTCTCATATCTGCTTTTGATGACTGCCAAAGCTATTTAAAATTTTGATATTTCATATGTAATACAGGAAATTCCATAATGAAAACTATTCAAGCATAAGTGAATATTTAATATGCTTTTCAGAGGCTTGGTCTACTTATAAAGTATAGAAGTTTAAATAAAATTACTTAAATTGCTTAATGTCAGATGGGAATTAGGAAGTCTGTGATTTTTGCAAAACACGAGTCTATTAGGAGACTGAGGCTTTTCCTGTTTAAAAAGGCAAATCTTACTGTTTTAAGAAAATCTGAAGCATATGCTGAAGAAATGTTTCATCATAACTAATTTTTAGGCAAAATAGGGAAGAATTTGATTTGCATGACCCAGAAGGCTGGCTTTCTCTGTAATGGACTACAATTGAGGAGACTGAACCTTAGGGTTTATCTTTAGCTTTGAGTATGTCAAAAAAACAAGTTAATAAGCAGCTACACCACTGGCTTGCAGTGCAGGGAAGAAAAAAGTTTGGGTAAGAGTTTTCATATTTCCTTTCTGGTTGAAGACCTGTGTGCTCAAACAGAGAAGAATAAGTGGATGTGACAGGATTTTGTGCAAAGATTCTGAACAAGGTTGAAAATGTTGAGAAATTGGACAGTGTGGGGATTAACTGAAGTCTGGGCAAGCAAGTTTTCTCTGAAGATGAGAGCAGCTGAAGCTGCCTTTGAACAGATGTCAGTGGGACACTGTGATTAAATACATCTTGTTTTTAAAGCACTGCTGGTCCCTGTGGAGCAGTAATTATGAAACAGATCAATTATGCTTTGGTATTCGTGCTAAGGCTGCATTTTTTTCCTGCTGTTGCCTTCACTTCAAGTTTTTTGAATGAGATGGTAGAAAAGGAGGAACTCAGGTTACTAACTCAGAAAGGCTGATAGTTTTGTTTGGGTAGGAAGAATCCCATGGAATATCCTATCTCTTTCTTCCTCTAAATTAGTTTCAAATATTCCAGCTTTAGGTTTTGGGGTTTTGGTTTTGTTTTCTTTCTTTACTTTTTTTTTCCCCCCATATCTGCCCTGGGTCAGTACTGATTTCTGTGGCCAGCACCTGAGCCTCATCCATGCTGTGTTGTGAAGCTGTTGTGAGCTTCATCTGAAGAGCTGAACACAGCTGTAACTGTTCCAAGTCCCTTTGTCTGTACTTTGATTGCTTTGATAATATTCTTCAATTATGTGTGATGATAATTAAAGAACATTTAAAGCATTGTGCACAAAAGAAACGTGTAACTGTGCTGGAAATGGGATAAAAATTGTCTTTATTTAAATGCTGAGCTAGTAGGAAAAGAAAAAGGAGGAACCCAAGTGCTTAAAACAGCTTTTAAGCAGAATTTGAGTGTCTGTGGTGCTGACTTCATCCACTGAGCCAGATCACTTTGACAAATCTCTCAGTCACTCTCTTTGACCTTAAAGTTTGTGCCTCGAGTTGAACATGATATTATGCCTGTTTTGCTGGATTTAAACACCACCAGCATTTAATCAGGGCTCTGGGAGCAAGTAAGCCTCTCAGATTGTGGCAGCCTCAATCTGATGGGTTTGATCTGAAGAAACAAAGCTGAGAATCAGACATCACACAGACTTTCACCAGCCACATCACAACAATTGTCAGCTACTGATGAAAGTTTTCCAGAAGATGGAGAGCCAAAGCCTGTGTCCTTCCTGGGCTCCAGGCTGACATCATTTCCCTGAGTACTGCTTCTTCCCATGGGCTGTGATTTCCCTGAGAAATCTCTGTACTGAGTGAAAGTTCCACCACACTCCAGGGACTAGAGTAAGGACATGGCCAGAACTTCTCTGTGCAGCACAATCCCCCAAGCTGTTGGACTCCTCATTCATTAGAGCACACAAAAGCAGCTAGTTTTGATGACTGATTGACATAAATTACCTCTAGGATATAATCCCTCCTGTCTCTGACTATTTAAATACTCTTCTGAAAAGTGAGAAAAAGAGGAAAAAATCCCTCTTGGAAACTGCTACCACATCTACTATTCTTAACCACTGGCTGTTAATTATTCACTGTGTGTGAGCACACATTGTACCTTGCAGAAAAGGCACCATGAAAGATGTTATAGATAGCATTTATAAACACAAAGAGCTTTGTAAAACCAGTTTTAGTCCATAGTACTCAAGACAACATACACTACAGTGAGTCAGCTGCTTCTCAGATGATTTGGACAGACTTTTATAAAACTCAGCACACAGTGATTTTGGTTTTTTAAATCAATTTTCCACGGAGAGATGCACTGTGAATGCAAACCCTGGCACTGCTGACAAACACAACTGAGGGTATTGAGATTTTCTCCTTTTCCCAAAAGAAGTCAAAACTACAGATACATATTTTACATGCATATTTTGTTAAGGTTTGTTTTCAGCACAACGTTTTCAACTGGTGGAGCTGTTTGATTAGCTGAAATTAACTGTAGTATATAAAAATTATATCTGCCACAGGAAAAGACCCAGGGTGACACAGCAGGACATGACAGGCTGCTCTGGAAGAAACAGTTTTCCCCTGAAGGCAGAAGAGCTCATTTTGGGATTCCACTTTAATCATGCGCTGTGGTCTCTCAGTATGTAAAAAAAGACCCCAATCAAAAGGGAATTACTGCCTGCAGATCACAGGGTCCAAGAGACATGAAAAACGATGTGCTGCTTCCGTGGGGAATGATTTACTGGCTCAGCACAGGCCCCTTAGAAAAAGGGCTTCTATAATTTTGTTTCTTCCTAAAGGATGAAGAGAGGACACCTGTGCTGTGGCTGAGAATACCCATTTCAGATCTTTCTCATAGTGAGTTTCCACAGGAAATTGTCTCTAGTATCAAACCCACTTCAGGACATCCTTTTCTTTCTATTGTCCCACAGCTAATTCTTGCCTCTGTGTTACACTGTAAGATTGTGTGCAATGAAATCATACAAATTAACTTGAAACACAGTGAAAAATACAGGGCTCTCCTGAATGAAGAATTTGGATGAAAAAAGTTTAATTGAGGGAAGGATGGATGTAGTTAAAGTACTTCCAGTTCAAAGGAAGATACACCTTGTTAACACTTAAATGAAGATAAATCAGTTCCTGTGCACTGCTTAGAGCCCCCAAAAACTGTGCTGTGAGTGAAAAAAGTTCCCTACACATTGAGGAATGGACATACCTGCTGGGCAGTACTATGGAGGGAAACAGACCACACAGCTCTGCCTTTCCCAGCCCTTGGGGAATATCTCTATATTTTGGAAAGGTAGCTGAGCTTCCAGATAAGTCCAGTTCTGTCTCCATGATCTCACTGCCTTCTAAGGGCTTTGTGTGAAGGGCTGAAATGCTTTGGAAAAATTTCATTGTGGTCTGAGGGTAGTTTAGAAGTTTGGTGCCCATTCATCCCAATGTCTAGTCTTTTAATAGTCAAATAATCTAGTGGGATAAATGAATGGCAGAGAAACATTTAATGAGATGGATTAAAATTCTTGGAAACGAGGGGTTTAATAGTCATTAAAAGTCATCAGGCTTTTTATTTGCCTCAGGCAGACCAGCAAAGTTGTTGGAGACTGCTGTGGAGTTTGAATTAGGAGAACTGAAGCTGTCTTCTAGGAGACATGCACATGTGAGGGGAAGTAAGAAAAATCAGAATCAGTGACAAAAGGAGAAAAAAAGACAGTGTTGGCTTTGCTTCCTTTTAGGTACAGATCAAATCCAAGGGGGCAAATTACTGCATTGGAACAACTGGTTCTTTGAACATTAGATGTTTGAAGAATGGAAGAGGCTCATCTGCTACAGGGCGGTCACTCAGCTGAATTTTCAAATGGTGATAGTATTTCTTGTTTTAGTTTTGGGTTTTTGTCTCCTGAAGCTAGGAAGATTATAAAAATTTCTGGTACACCTTTTCTTTTTAATGATTCTTGCTGCAGACCTCAGATGTTCTAATCAGAAAAGAAATTAATAAAGTCTCCTTTCTTGATTAAAGATTCATTTCCATGAAACATGCATTCATAAAATCTCTTTGTGACCTCCCCAGTCCATCAGACACAGTTGAAACCAGCCAGCAGCTTCAGTAGTTATATTGTGAGGAAGCTGAGATGGACGAAAAGTGGTAACATATACCTTCCAGCACTGAAAATGTTCTCCTTAGCTTTGAAGTCTGTCAAATAAAATGATGCTAGCCAATTTCTCCTCTACCAATCCCCAGAATACTGGATATTAAGAGCCTGAATTTTTTATGGAAAAAAAAAATTCTGAACCCAACTTGGTGTCTTATTGAAAAATGCTGTTTTATCACCTTAGATCCAGGGGCAAAACCATCACCCTTAACAAAATGCAACAGCTCTGACTTCTCATCACCTCTACTGAGCAAACTACTTTTTTAGACACTTTATTGCTACTATTATATTTAAAACAATCCAAATTGTCTGTACTTCTATCTTCTGAGTATGCCCTTCCCATTGTCCTTCAGTCTCTTGTTGAAGACCATGGGGCAATTTTGGGGCACAAATGGAAAATATCCATGATAAAGTCTGGACCTATCCCCTGCAAGATAATCCTTGTCCACATTTTATTGCAAGCAGCTTGAGCAGTCTGAGCCTGATTGTCCTAGGGTGACATTATGATGCTGGTATCCCCATTTGTGTCTTCTGTTTATGCTGGATATTATGTTCTGTGCCTTCAAGACAGGCTCTGAAGAGCGAATGTTTTGTTTTGGTTTTGATATCAGCTGCTCCCCCCGTGGCTGGCAGGACACAGAGATGGGGCAGCACATGGTGCTGCTTTTGCTTTTTGCCTGGATTTCGCTTTGCTCTTGCTCTTGCTTCTGCTTTGCTCTCGCTTTTACTTCTGCTCATCACTTAGTTTAGCTAAGCAGTCCGAATTTTCCCTGGACTGTTTTTCCTTTCCCTTTTTTGGACCTACTTGAACCTGCTCCAGACTGGGGCCTGGGAACACCGCGAGTTTGTGCCCTGTGGCCCAGCGGGGCCTACCCTGGGCAGCAGCTGCCCCAGTGCCGGAGGGACTGAGAACACAGCGACCACCCCAAGAGAGACTTTCTGAATTTGTCATCTTTTTCAGAGTGGTGACAGAGTTGTGTCATCCGGTATTGTTCATTTTGTGTGCTGGGGGATGTTTTGTCTGTTAAATAAACAGGTTCCTTCCACTTCTCTCTGAGGAATCTTTCCCAAACTGGTTGTGGGGAGGGGCCGTGTGGGTTTGCTTTCTGGAGGGTCCCTCTTCAGATGTTTTCTCCCAAATTTGCCCTAAACCAGGACTTTGATGAAGGTTTTACAGTCCTGCTCTGCGGCCTGAAGAGCTCCTCAGCTTTACAGACAGCTCAAGCAGGGCAAAGAGCTGCGCTTGGCTGGGATTACACAAATTTCAATCAAGGCACAGCAGTTATAACAGCCTTGTGATTCGGGCTTCAAATTTTACAATAAATTACTCTTTCTGCAGCCTTGATGGTCTGTAATTTCACCTCTCTTGCAGAGAAACCATTTTTCCCAAGTTTCAACATCTGCAAGAGAAGCTTGAGTGGCTGTAGGTAAGGCAAGGAAGCAGACGATCTCTCCAGCTAAGACAGTGATACAGTTAAGGGCACAGAAATCTTCTTCTCCTGGAAGTGATGGAAAAGCTCCATAATGGAGCAGACATTGCCTGAGCTGCACAGATTCCACATTAGTGCTACACCCAGGTGTGCAGGGGGAGCTAATTGAACGGGATCTGGGAGCATTGCAGGAATCACCAGCCCGGCCCGCGGTACTCAGCTGAGCTTCAGAAACAAATTGGATCAAGGACCAAGGCAAGATGAAGCTTTGACAGGGGAGGCAGCAGGACTGAGAGGGGGGAAAGACAAAAGAATAATTAAATCAAGGAGTTTGGTACAGCAAGGAGTGGAGGTAGTGCTGCAAATAAATGTACAGCGCATGGCTCAGCGCAGGGCTTTGAGGGCACTCAGTGGGATTTGCTGGAAACCCTTGATGATGAATAGGGAGGGCAGCTCCTTGCCCAGGCTCCCTGATGTCCTGCTGCTGCTGCTGCTGATGATGATGATGGTGCTGGTTAAGCAGGTGCTCAGCTGCAGCATTTGCTTCCTTCCATGAGAGCCCAGCGTGCAGTCTGGGAGGGGAGGAACTGACTGGGGAGTTCCACAATCCCCATTGTTGAGTCACTGAAGTTAAAAAAGACCTCTAAAATAATCAAGTTCAACCACTGACCCAGCACTGAGCTGAAACCTTCCTTGAGCACAAGGATATGGGTCTTCTGCCTTTCCAATAGAGGCAGCTGTCTAAAGCACTCTTTTCATGCCAATTTTAAGGCATTTTAACATTTCCTGCATTTTAGAGGCAGTCTGAAGTCTGCTGTGAGCTGCTGCAGGAGAACAGACCTGTCCACCATCCAGGAGGATGTGGAGAGCTGGGCCCTTCCCACCTCCAGCTTAAAATGAGCTACAACCCACCCAGGGAAAGTATCTCTTTCTAATCAAATAAATTTAGCCATCCAAAAGCTTTGCTGGATCAGGCTCCTGTTGCTGTAGAATGCTGCAACATCTGCCTGGAGACTTTTTTTGGTCTGTGGAGTAGCCAGCTATAATCTTTTAGCTGTTTTTAGACTGACAAAATGCTCTGTGCATATTAAGCTGTTTTACTGCTTCTGTTTTCTGATGTAACTTAACAATGATGAGAAAACAGTGTCAGTTCTGAGTTTCCCCTGGAATTTGGATTGTTTTGCCACCATCTGTCTGCATTACTGACTATCAAAACTGTAGGAGATAAAGACTGATAGTTTATCAAGCCACCTTTCTGATGTTCAGCTTTCTGGCAGACTGAAGAAAACGTGTGTTGAATCCTAGTCTTGCCTTAAAAGCAGAGTAAGCCCTAAAATGTAAAGCTGAAACAAGGAAGGTTTAAATTGTGTATTAGGGGAAAAAAATCTCCAAAAAGGTGGTCAGGCATTGGAACAGGCTGCCCTGGGGCAGTGGTAAAATCACTGTCTTGGGAAATGCTCAAAAATTGTTTAGATGTGGCACCTGGGGAGGTCTTTACACAGTGAACCTGGCAGTGGTGGGTTAATGGTTGGATTTGATGGTCTTAGAGGCCTTTGCAGACTTAATGATTCTGTTTTTCTTAGTAATAACTATTCTGTAATGCCCTAGAAGAAGCTAATGAAGTGGCTCAGACCTCAGTGCACTGGGGTTTGTATGGCTCTTTATATTCTTTAAAGGAGAAAGTTCAAAACAAAATATACCCAAAAAGGCAGGGAGAGGAGGTTTTCAAGAAACAAAGGCTTCTTGGAAAAAAAAAAAAAAGTTCTGTAGAGAGTATGATGGTATTGTCTTTTAAAACTGGACCTCTTACATCATTTCTAACACCTAAATATCAAGAAATACATTCAGCTTCTCACTCATCATAGGCACCTATGGTGCTGGCTTGATTGCAGACATGTGAAGCGCCCTGGGCTCTATATTTTTAGTTTGCAGAAAACCCTGTAAAGGTGATTTCTGTGCTGTTTTATACAGGAGTGGACTTCAAAGCATAGGATTTCTAGCCTGCCTTCTACTTTGTTGTTTGGGAAGGCACAAAAGTGCTTCCAATAATAAATTGAGCACTTATCTAATTCACAGTAATTTTCATAGCACCTTGTCTTGGGTTTTTAAGTGACTCTTCAGATTTCCACATCACCTGTATAATTTCTTCTTATCCTCATTCAGATTCTGCAAAGTCAAAATGAGATTAGAGACTCTAGTTTTAAAAGACCATTTATGTACATTAACTCAGGGAAATAAAACCCCACCACACAACACTTTGGCACTAAGCAAGGTCCTAACTGCCATGCAATCTCATTGAGCTGAATCTGCCCTAGAATTTGTTCTCCCCAGGCAGAATGGGCACAGCAAACCATTTTGTCTCAATGGTTCCCCTGGGAGTAGTTAGATCCTATATTTTTTTTCTGCGACACACCAAGTTCCCTGCCATCCCTTCAGCCCTGTTGATATATCTGCAGCTCAAACCAGGTCTGTGAAATTATTTGGGTTAAAGCAAACAGCAAAACCTTATTTACTGCATCATTGTTATGTTTTTGCCTTGTTCAACATCACTGTGGACTCTGCTGTGTTTGTACAGCAGATGGGAGGGGAAGATGAAGGGGAAGGGGGGAAAAGGAAGGGGAAAGGGAAGAGGAAAGCTTTCTTTAGAGAAGGAAACTGAAGGAGTGCCTATACCTCCATCCTTTTTTGCTGTGCTCTTTTTTTTCTTGATAGGCAAGGGTTTGATCTCAGCACATCAGTAACAGCCAGCTCCTTTCCAAAGGGAAAAAAAGGTGGATAGTGACTCCCAAGTTAGGAAGGAAGCAGAGCAATGTTCTGTAGTGCATGCATTTTCCTGGCTCATATGATAAATTCCTTTTCAATACCCCCAGCATTTTGTAATTTGAACTGCTGCCTGCTATTTGTTTTACTTTAATCTGTGTCACTTCTCTGTGTTTATTATCTTCCTTCCCACTGTCCCTCAAGTTCTGCATTTCTATCCAGCCTCCCACGACACTAGGAAGCCTTTTCATGAAGGGAGGACTGTGTCTGTGGCGAGAGAAAACTTCAATAAATTACCCATGCAATTTGTAACTGTCAGAGTACAAAATACAAAGTACTTAAAAAAAAAAAAATAAAACAAATGTTTGCATTTACATTCCATACTGGGAACTTTTATTTTCCACTAAAACTAAACCCTTTATCTGAACTGTCAATGTTATAGATGGTGCCTTTATATATTTAAAGATTTGCATAGTTTTTATCAAATTGATGTACTTAACTGATTTAACATTCCAGTCGCTTATTTAGAAAGGCAGAAAAGATATATTTTAAAAGAATATGAAAAATGGATTGCCTTTATTCAGGTCAGTTCATTAATCTGTCTTGCATTTGTTCACTTCAGACACAGCAGCTCTTTTTGGTGTTTATTCAGGATATGGTGTCTGAGAGATGCATTCTGGGATTGATCATCCATCTTGGTTTTCAAACTCTATTTATGAATGGTTGCTTCTCCCATGTTCTTTTGTTACCAGAAGTCCACACATGGTGCTGAAGGCCCTGGCCAATACTGAAAATTAATTCAGGAATCACTGGTTAAAGCAAGGAGGTTTGGGTTTGGTTGGTTTAGTTTGATTTGCTTTTTTGGAAGGCGTATGTTTAAGTTCAGGACTGCATTTTCAGATCCTGACATCAGCTTTAACCTTACTGTGTGTTTTGTGACCAGTCTGCACAGATGGTGCAAATCTACCACAGTTCCCCAAAACTGCCTAACTCAGTCAGTCAGAGCTGCCTTTCCCTGTCCCAGTGCAGGTAAGGCTCGTGCTTACAGAGTTCAGGCAGCAAGCCAACAAAATTCTGATCCATCACTTTTATAGTACTGGATTCTTATGGCTGAACTCACTGAACTGATTTACTCAGCAAGCTCAGGAATACCAGGGGTGGTATCAGTGGGACAGGGTATTTCTCTGTGGCAGTCTCAGTCCAATTTATCCTGCCATGGAGCAGAACCTTTGAACTACCTCAGACTGTTGGTACAGCAGATTTTTACAGTAAAAGTGCCCACTACAGTCCCTGGTGTCTGGAGGGTGATAGTTTGTTTAACAGTCTTAACCAAGAAAATCATATTAAGAAGTATTCAGTCCAATGCACTAAAGCACAATAAAATTGGGTAGCAGGAAAGTTAGGTCAAATAAATTCAAATGGAAAAGAATGAATTCAGTCAAGGTGTTTAAGCACTTTGTAAGCTTGGCAAAGAAGGCAGTAAATTCACAATGGAACGTTTACGCCAGGACTGGATGTCTTACTTAATGATAAGCTATAGTTCAGCCACCAGCAAGTTATTGGGCTTGATAGTGTTCAGTTAGGGAGAAAGAAAGAATAATTCCCTCCGCCACAGCAGGTGAAATCCTGTGGCCTCTGTTAAACAGAAGGTCATGCTTGCAGAGGGCTATAATCAATTCTCCTTCGAGATCTATGAATCTCTGCTGGTAGGTGTTCTAGGTTCCCATTTGCTCTGTGCTCTACAGAATACGTGAAAAGAAGTCCCAGACCTCTGTATGTGAGATTGGGTGCAGCTGTATTAATCTCTCAAAAAGCTCTCTGGCCTTTGAAAACATACGTCTCAATACAAACAGGGACAGACTGCAGTGCCATCTAGGCACTCCCGGGCTGCTGAAGCCCTAGAATTTGTGTTACAATACTGAAAGCTTAAATTCTGTTTCTGAGAAGGAAGTCACAATTGGACACAGACTCTTTCAAATTTAGAGTTTCATGCCCCATCACCCACATGAGTTTTGGACCCTAAGTATTAGGCAGCCTGGATTAACATCTGGGAGAATCCAATGACTGAAGAAATGCAGCAAAGAACCCACAGCAGGTGAGATGCGTCTGAAAGCAATGGGCATGTATGTCCATGGAAAGAAGTCCAACTCCAGGACTAACTTTTTTTTTTTTTTTTTTTTTTTTTTTTGACTTCATGAAGTGAGTTTCTGCTCTTCTACCTGATAGTCTGTGTTATGCCACTCAGGAATGGAAGTTCAAACTCCACCTGGCTGAGCTGGTGGAGTATATCCAGAGCACAAGGCATCATAGAATCATTCAATATCCTGAATTGGAACAGACCCACGAGGACCATCGAGTCCAACTCCTGGCCCTGCACAGGGCAGCCCAAGGATCCCACCATGGAATCATTCCATGCCTGAGCACATGGTCTTGAGCTCCATCAGCCTTGGTGCTGTGACCATTCCCTGGGGAGCCTGTTCCAGTGTGAGAGGCACCAATCTGATTTTCACTTGTGCCTCAGCATATGTTATATTCTTAGAAGAGCTGTACATGTGCTTGCAGCCCCAGGAAGAACTCTCCTGGCAATCACTCAGGGCACACGAAGTCTCCACAGACAGACTCCGAGCGAACGCCGCCATTTGCGGGCGGAGCAAAATGCCCGGATGCCCGCCACAAACGCCCGCCAAAACCGCCCGCGGGGGCGGGCTGTGGGAGGAGCCTCAACACATAAAAGCAGCTGAGGGCGACAGGGGCGCGGGCATTTTGTGTGCGTGTGTCGGAGGGGTCGGTGGCTGGTCTGCAGGATCCGCTCAGCACTTCTTCCAGCCTCCCGCCACCCCCCGGTCCTACTTCTCTGCTTCTTCATTCCCGAAAACCATCCCGATTCATCCACGATCAACCCACAGCCGCTCCGTTGCGTCCTCGACGGGACGGGCAGCGCTGCAGCCATCCAGTGGAGCCATGTACTATCCATGCATTGTAACCATTCACTGCAGCCAGCCATGCAGCCTGCCATGCAGCCGTGCTTGCCGGGCCCCACCGCCGGCCTGCACGCAGCCGAGCCCGCTCGCCCCCGCCCAGCCTCGGTAGCGAGCCGCTGCCGCCTGCTGTCGGTCCCCGACCCAGGGAGCTACGGCGGCTGCAGGACTGCGCCCGTGGCCGCGGCAGCCTGTTCCTGCCGATGGAAGGGGGGGACAGCCTGCTCCCTGCCGATGGAAGGGACGCGCAGCCTGTTCCTGCCGATGGAAGGGACACCCAGCCTTTTTTTTTTTTCCCCTGCCGATGGAAGGGACACGCAGCCTGTTCCCTGCCGATGGAGGGGAGACGCAGCCCGCCGTTGTTAATGGATCTCTCAGCCTGCCGCGGCACACCCGCCGTGGTTCGCAGCACACGCGTTGTGCCCGCTAAGTCAATGAACAACCTTTCCCTGATACCCAATTTAAACCTCCCCCGACACAGTTTCAGGCCGTTCCCTGGGGTCCTGTCCCTGTCCCCATAGAGCAGGGATCACTGCCTGCCCCCCCCCCCCCCCTTTTCCTCACAGAAGTTGTAACTGTGCTGAAGACCCCTGGAAACTTCTCCAGCTGAACCAGCCCAGCGTCCTCAGCCACTCCGCCTATGGCTTCCCTTCATGGACCTTCACCACTCTCGTGTCCCGCCTTTGCACTGTCCAGTGGTTTAATATTCTCATTTTCTAACACCCAAAACTGCCCCCAGGTTTTGAGGTGACGCTGCTCCAGTACAGAGCAGAACAAAAAAATCCCTTCCTCCCCTTCCTGGCAATGCTATACCCACTGCCTCTTCCCTCACCAAAGAATATCCCAGATGAAAGAAAGTCAAAAATTGCCACAAACCTAACCAAATCTTCCCTGCCACAAACCTAACCAATCAACCAACCCAGAAAACACTGCACAAAAAACCCCCGCAAAGCTAACGCACCTGTAATCTCCATTTTAAAAATTATCATTCCCCTTATTTTCAGTCATCAGAGAAGTCTTTGATCTTCTGAAGTTCCATATGACTGCATTCCTCTTTCTTTCTGACATTTTCCTATGAGTATAAATGACACTGGAGGATCCTCAGGAAGTGAGATAAGTGTCATGAGCAGCTCTCATGCTCTTTGTCTATAAATCCTTGACATAGGGATTTAGCTAAGTCACGCAATGATCTTCGGTTAGTTTTTTTAAAGATTAAAACTGCTCCCTCTCAAGTGCTAAGAATTCACAATTTCCACCTGAGAGAAAACCAGAGGCTCCAAATTGCAACATATGGATTTTCTTTTTTAAATGTTAAGATTATTCAACTTGATCTCACCATTTTTGGGGTGGGAAAGGGCAGACCAGTACTGTTATCTAGCCTCTCTTAAATGATTCCACCTCCTGTTATTAACTGCTGTTTCAGGGAAAAGTGAGTTCTACTACTTGTCAAGATTATGTGGGGCCAATCCAATGGCAATTACAATGTGTTATGGCCGCTCTGAACACGGGGCTACAGTTCTAAGGTGGGCAAAATCCCTACTGCTTTCTCTGCCACGGGAGCAAGCATCTCATCCATTTTCCTCGTTTACTGCAGCAGCATCGGCCTGAAGGTCGAGCGTCCGGCCAGCTACGAGTGGCCAACACTCCAGCTGCACTTGTGGGTTCCCTTGGCGTGGGAGGCCTCGGGCTGACCTCACTGCGGACGGTAATGCTGCCGGGCAGACGAGGAAGGAGCCTGGACACTCAAGGGGGACGAAGCAGGTTTATTGATAAACCCAAGGTGTCTGCCAGGGAGTGACAACAGGGAAGGTCCCCAGAGAGTGACCAAGAAAGGAGGGTGAAACAAGATTATATATGGGGGAGGTTACATAGCGAGGGGTTTACAGGGAACCAATAAGGAATGACAGGGGAGTGAACTGAATATAACTGACATTATGGGGAAATGAATTGAAACATAGCAAGAGAGGGGCCCCGGGACCACAGCCAATCATTGCTCCCAAGACAGAGAACTTTCTGGAAGCTGGGAGGAAACAGGGAGTGATTGACAGGGCCTGGGGAGGGGAACAAATACACTTATAAGGGAGAGGAGGGGAGGAGGAATTACATAACCTATATAACTGACAATTAGGGTGGCGGGAGTAACCAAGGATACAAACTGACAGGCAGGTCTGTGGCGGGAAGGGAGTATGAGGACAGAACCATTTTGAAACATAGGGGGGAACAATATTGAATAGGGGAGCAATAAAACAAACTAAATTAACACTCTACAACATCTCCCTGTTTGTTACTAAATAAAAACGAAAGAAACTGAGAGTCCATTTAAAAACTAAAATGTCAGGATCCGCGGCTGGTCTTCCCAAGCGGTGTCTCCCTCGAGATGGAATCTGTCATGTGGAAGTACGGTGGGCCCCTCTTCATCTGCAGCTTCCTCAGCTTCAGAAGAGGGGTCTTCCATCTCGAGTTGCTCGGCGTAAGAAGTGGAGACTCTATTCACACTGGGAGTTGCTTTCGCAACCAGTCTTCACCAGTCCGCGGATCAAAGCGAACAGAATTAACAACAAAGTCAAACTTAAAACAATTCTACAAATGGATTCTATTACAGAGCTGGCCCACCCGCTAAGGCCCCAACCCTTAAAAATGTCCCCCAGCCAGTCAGAGGTTTCTTGTTTAATTTGGTGGATGAGGTTTTGAAGTTGTTTGACAGTGTGTCTGGCGTCCTCAGCTCGTGATGACAAGTTCAGACAGCAGAGGCCCTCAAATTCCTCGCATTTATGGTGATGGAGCAGAAATAGAAAGTCTATTGCTGCCCTATTTTGAAGGGTTGCCTTCCTTGTTATTTCCTTGTCTGTGAGGAGATCGTATATCACAGCCGATGTTAAATTCGCTTGCTTAGACACCCAACACTCCAGGCGGCCCAATTCACCTAGAGATTTTGCCACCGATACCCAAGGTAATAAGATGGTAAAGGCGACAGTTTTAGAATGTGACCAATGTGTAATTTCGCCGTCACAATCTTTGGTGAGGTCCTCAAGACCTCTTTTGGATCTAGCCAATTCAGATGTGACGTTTGCCTTCTTCCAATTAATAATTTGGGTGATGTTGGGGGTAAGCAGCGTCAGCTTGCCAAAAGTGCACGGCCCTCCGGTCAGGCGAGAGGGGATGCCTGCCCACGCTCGGTCGCCACAAATCAAAAACACTCCTCTGGGAAGGGCATAGGGCATCTGGCCGGTTGTAGTGGGCCCGCTGATTTTTAGTACTGCTGTGCACCACTGATGAGCTTGGTACTCCTTTTTGCTTTGCTGTACAACCTCTGCGCCCTTCTTTATAGGGATTATGGTATAATCAAAATGAAAACAAATGGTGGCGTTGGTAGAACCGAGCAGATGTAATTCTGTGGGCTCTGGGGCTAAGGGGTCCAGCCTCCTTATCCCATCTCTCCAGGCCTTACTGGCATCAAAACCGGAGGGAATGGTAAGGCTCCAGGCCAAAACAGGGGATAGGGTAGACTGAAAGGCGGAGGGGAACTCGCCTGGAGAGAAAGGAATCCCCACAAGGCAGGACGACTTCGGGTCCTCTGCTGCGCCGGTGTCGAGGCATATATGATCTTGTCCTAAGGACTGAGCTAAGGCACGCCAGACATTGACCTTGGGCTGGGGGACGACCCACGACTCTGAAGGGGATGTCAGGACACCGCAGGCCATCAGCAAGAAGATGTTGAAAGCTGGGATGGGAGCCATGGATGGAGATGCGGGGGCCAGCGGGAGAGATGAACTGAAAAAATAAAATAGTACAAGTATAAGGCGGTCAAACTCATGGTTCTGTCTCATAAAGCAAACTTAAATCATAAGAAAATGGGGAGGACACTGGAGAACGAGATCGGGAGTCAAATAAGGGTAACTCAGAGGCAAGAGGGGGTATCTGAGAGGGAGACTCCACTTCCGAGGAGGACAGAGAGTCGGAGGAAGATGTTAAGCTTGAATGTTTCCTCTTCCACCGCCAACATGCCTCGTGTACCTGGAGCACAGCCTTTTTCTGGGTCCCCTGCTTTGGGAGGAAGGGCCGGACCCACTTTGATTGGTACCCATTTTGGGCCCTAGGGAGTGGACACACAAGCATATCCCCCTCCCCCAGGTGACTAGGTCAAACGGCCCCTCCGTCCTCCAGGTCTCCGGATCCTTGATAAGGACCGGAGGCCTGACCCTAGGTTGCAGCTCTTGGTGACTGCTAAAATGCCGGACCACTGGAGGATTTAGGTTGTCGAAGGCACAATTCAGGAAGTTGAGGGTATAAAGTGCCCTCGACAACCGGACGTGGGGGGTCTCCACCTTCACAGCTGCTTGCTGTCTTGACAGTACCTTCTTTAGGCTCTGGTGGGCCCTTTCCACCATGGCTTGGCCTGTCGGGGAATAGGGGATGCCGGTCTTATGTTCTATTCCCCATTGCTGCAGGAAGCTCCGCAGATCCTTGGATGTATATGCTGGCCCGTTATCTGTTTTGATGGCCCTAGGGATGCCCAAGACAGCAAATGCCAGAAGCAGGTGCTTCTGAACATCCGCTGCCTTTTCACCTGTGTGGGCGGAAGCAAAGATAGCACCGGAGAAGGTATCCACGGACACATGGACGTAACACAGTCTACCAAAAGAAGGGACATGTGTCACGTCCATTTGCCACACCTCGCAGCTTGCCAAGCCCCGGGGATTTGCCCCTGAAGCAATGACGGGCATTTGATCTTTCTGGCATTGGGGACATGTGGCCACGATCGCCTTGGCCTGGTCCTGAGTGAGGTGGAACTGTCGGACCAAGCCAGGCACATTTTGGTGGAACAGCTGGTGGCTGATCTTAGCTTGGCCAAACGCATCCGGGAGCGGGCCCACCGTGACAGCAGCCGCAGCCAAAGAATCAGCCCTGCGATTGCCCTCCGCGATGAACCCAGGCAGATCTGTATGGGACCTCACATGCATCACATAATATGGATGCTCATGGTGGGAGACCAGGTCTATGAGTCTCGTGAGCAGATTGAATAAATTTTGCTTTGAAACCTCCTGAAGAACTGCTGACTCAGCTCTGGACACCACCCCAGTGACGTATGCGGAATCTCTCACCAAATTGAAAGGTTCTGAGAACCTCTGGAATGCCCTGACGACTGCGTTTATCTCAGCAATTTGTGGAGAACCCTCCACAATGGCAACATCAGTCTCCCACTTCTGAGTCTGAGGATCCTTCCAAGTCATTACTGACTTGTGGGATGCTCCATACGCGTCAGTAGAAACTGTCAAGGCATCCAGGGGCTCCCTACTCTGAACCCTTTTTAGGGATAATTTGAAATCCGAATTAAACAATTTATGGGCCGGCCGATTAACAGCAATACTCCCTGTGTAGCTATCCAGAGCGAACTGGAGCATTTCGTTAGTTTGCAGCAGATCTTCAAAAGTTTTCTTTTTTAGTTGGCCGAAATCCAATTCAATTGGTATGTGAATGCATGAGAAGTCACAGCCTGCCAGCTCCCTGATCCACGTTCTTGCTTTGCGGATCACTGAAGCTACCAGCTCCTGTGGCCTTGTCATCCTTTTGGACCTATGATGGCTGAGAAAAACCCACTCTATGATTAAGAGTGGATCTCCCAGGCCCTGGTCCTTTAGGCTTTTGTCCCATTGATGGATTATGCCATGGAGGTGTGGCAACTTTGCCAGCACTACGAACTTAAAGGGCAGGCTCAGGTGGTAACGGTGGGCCTGCCTGGCTGAGATGGCCTTTTGGATCCTTTCCAGTGCTACCTGAGCCTCCGGGGTGAGAGCCCTGGGAAGAACATAGCTCCTCTCCCCCTTTCAACAAATTGAAATGGGGGGCTGGGTCTTCAGTGGAAATGCCTAGCCAGGGTCTCACCCAATTTAAAGACTCACACAGCTGGTGGACATCCGCTAGGGTCCGGACATTTGTCCAAATAGCCAATTTTTGCGGAACAATGGTCTGCTTTGTAATTTCCAGGCCCAGGTATCTCCAAGGTGGCATCTTTGAATCTTTTCCTGCTGGAGCTCAAACCCTGCAGCAACCAACACATTGGTTGTCAGGTCAAGTGCTTGGACAAGTAGATCATGGTTTGGCGCACAAATGAGGATGTCGTCCATGTAGTGATGGATGATGACGACATCCCCTAAGGCTGCATGAATGGGGGACAGCAGAGAAGCGACGTACCACTGGCTGATCACTGGCGAGTTCTTCATTCCCTGAGGAAGGACCCGCCAGTGGTAGCGCTTGTCTGGGGACTCACGGTTGATGGAGGGAACCATAAAAGCGAAACGTGGGGCATCATCAGGGTGTAGAGGAATTTGGAAGAAACAATCTTTGATGTCGATAACAGCCAGATTCCAGTTTTGGGGGAGCATTGCAGGGGATGGCATCCCTGGTTGGAGAGAACCCATATCTTTTATTCTTTAATTATTTGGCGGAGGTCGGTCAGGAGCCGCCACTTATCTTTGTTGGGCTTCTTGATGACAAAAATGGGAGAGTTCCATGGGGACATGGTCTCCACTATATTGCCTTTAAGCAGCTGCTCCTGCACGAGCTCGTTGAGTGCCTTTAATTTTTGTTTAATAAGTGGCCACTGTAAGACCTGTACTGGTTCAACTGACTTCCAATCCAGCTTCCAGGTCTGGCGCTCTTCAGTGGCCACCGCCCGAAAAACCTGGGGAGCCTTCGGTAGGTCAATTTTGGCCCCCCATTGGGCTAGTAGGTCTCTCCCCCAGAGAGGCTCGGTGTAATCTAATACAAACGGGCATACAGAAGCCAATTGCCCATCTGGTCCCGTAATTTGCCCAACGCTCCTAGATTGTTTTGCCAATCGTAACCCTCCTACACCTTAAATGGTACCGGCCACGTTTTGCAAGCCCCAGTGTGACGGCCACTCCCGAGAGGGAATGATCGTCACATCTGCCCCTGTGTCCAATAGACCCCTCACTATTTTTCGGTCCCCGCCTAATAAGAGTTGACGTGTTAGGCGGGGCTTCTCCCTCCCCACTACCTGTGCCCAGGCCACCGATGGGGGCGAGGTGCCCTTAGATGTATTGGGCCCCTGCCGCTCCTCTGGAACAGGGATGGCCTGGGCAATAATCTGACCTTTGGGGAGGAAGAGTGGGGGTCGGACACAGTACAGCCCCACCTCGAAATGGTCCCGGTCGGTCGTAACCAGACCCGGGACGATGTGAAGGTCTCGAGGTGTGTTTTTTGTGTCGCCGACGATGGTCCACCTGTAACGTCCGAGTTTCCTCCAGCGACCAGGATGTTGTAAGTCGGCAGTCACTAAATGGAAGTTGCTGTTTGGCAGATGGATAGCCCTGGTCAGCTGCAACCTGTAAGGTGAAGCAGAGGACAAAGATGGTAATGCAGGTTGTGGCTGGGGACCCCAGGTACCATGTGTCAAATCCGGTAGTAAAAGGACAAGTCTGGCATGTTAAAAGTTGGCGGCGGCGAACTCACTGTCCCTCTCTCCCCGCTTGATGTTACTATGCCCTCCTTATTTGTGTCGTCGCGCAGGGAGGGCCTGTGCTGTCTTGCTAGTTTTTTTGTTCCTCTTCCCCCCCTTCCTCCCTCCTCCTAAACTCCATAAAACTGCGGCGCAGAGGACACTGCGGCATCTAGTGGCCTGTCTTGCCACAGAGGTTACAGGGGTGCGTCATAGTTGTCCTCCAGCCGGTCCCCGGTGTTGAAGGGGCTGAGGCGGCGGCGGCTTCGGCGTCGAGGTGCTCCTCAGCTGGAACCTCTGCGAAGGCTACGGATGTGCGGTTGAGGTGGGACTGCTGATCTTGAAGGGGAACCCTCCTCGCGCATACCTCGATCATCTGCTCCACCGTTGGCCGTTGGCGCAGGGGGAGAGAGCGGATGGTTTCCCTGCACGCCACATTGGCGTTCAGGTACACCATCTGCCGGAGGACTTCCTCCTTTTCCCTCTCCCCGAGGACCTGAGCACCCACGAACCGGTGGAGCCTTTCGACAAACGCGAGGTAAGGTTCCTGTGGTCCCTGCCTCACTTCCTCTACTTCTACCTGGGATGTTGCAGCAGGTAGCTTGTAGAAGGCACGCTCCGCAGCCCTGCAAGATTCTAACAACTGAATGGGGAACAACACCCACGCCTGCACCGCCCTGCCTGCCCAAGCACCAGTGCCAGTAAGATGATCCGTTCCTAGCACCACACCCTCCACGTCGTGAGAAGTGGAGTTGTTCCCCCAAAGTATTGGGAGAACTTCTTCAATCTCCCTCCCCCACTCTGCCGCCCAGACCCGAAATTCCATCGGGCTTAAAAGGCTGGAGAAGAGAGCCCGCAGGTCAGCTGGCACCAGATCTCCCTGCGCAAGAACTGAGCGGAGAAGCCCCCGGAAATACTCGGATTCCGGGGAGAACTCCCTCTGTGCCTTACACAGTTCCTTAATCTGTGCCTGGGCAATAGGCACCCACTGAACCTTGGAACTCCCCTCCCCGCTCAGGTGGTATGTGACCGGGGCAGCTTCCAATAAAGGCACTTGCCCCAGCTTCTGGTCATCCCCCCCCCCCCCCCCCGCCCCAGAACACCTAGCGTGGGAACCGGAAGAAGGAGCGTGGGAACTGGAAATGAGGGAGGTTGATGTGGGGCTTGGTAGCTGGGAGGGGCACTGGGCTGGGCTTGGAGTTACGCCTCCCTCCGCTCCCAAGGTGGAGTCAAGGGGCGGAGCAGAGTAAGGAGGAGGAACTTGGGAGGGATTAACAAGGAGAGTGTCCGAGGGCGGGGACGAGGGAGGAGCTGAGGGAGGAGCAGAAGGTGGAGTCGAGGAAAGGAAGGGGGTGGATTTAGGGAGAAAGGGGTTGTGGGAAGGAGAAGGGGTCTTGGCGGGAAGGACCACGTGGTCCCCGCCATTTCGGGCTCCATGGGAGCCAT
The DNA here is from genome assembly GCA_009764595.1 of Geothlypis trichas. Lineage (NCBI taxonomy): Eukaryota > Metazoa > Chordata > Aves > Passeriformes > Parulidae > Geothlypis > Geothlypis trichas. Next base: position 4,382,346 of record CM019933.1, on the reverse strand, counting down.
CTTGGGGTTCATCACTAAACGTGACAAGTTTGGGAGTGCAAACTGGGGACTTAGGTACCAGGACAGAGGGATGAAGGGAAGGGCCCCGAAGAGACTGGCCAGGACTCTTTGAACCATTCGAGGGGGAGCAGGGGCAAGCTGGACCCCCCGCTTCCTGTTGGCCTTAAGGATCCCCCTCAAGGGTTCCTGCCTAAGGGAAGAGGGTGAGGTATGAAGGGTAGGGACACGACAACTGGGAGGCAAACCAGGGGACAAACTTGAACTAGAGGGACCTTTTCTCAATTCCCCGGGCGGACGGAGTGTGGTTAACACTCTGCCCGCCCAATATGCCATGATTGATAATTTTGTTTCCCCGGAGTTCACTTCTTTTTCCAGTTTGGCCGCAACGGCTGCCCAAAATCGTGGCTCTTTAGCAAGTTCTGGGGAAACTTTGGGAAATTGAGAAAAGACCCACTTAATCAATGACTTTAATTCCTTCTTGGGGGCGGGAAAACCCCCTCCAATTAACAAACCCTTAACAACATAATAAACTCCTTTTTGGTTTTTACTAAGGCCAGCACCCATGGCCAACCTTTCAAGGAGGAAAATAAAAACTGCCTTGAAAGGAGTAAGAACAAAGATGTTATTGACCTGCCTGGAGAGAATTTAAACTGAAACACTGAGGTGCCAACCCCCAGCCCCTGCTCCCCGCGCTGTCCCCAAGTCTGGGGTTTCAACGAGAGGAAAAAAAGGTTTTAGGTGGTGCGATCTGGCCCCAAGTCTGGGGACACAGACCACACAGGGAAAGAAAATAACAAACCCGGGGGTAGGACAGCTCCCGAAAGAGAATGGGATACTGCTCTAAGGGAGAAAAGGTAGGGAGCGGTCCCCAAAGCAGGGCATGGACTCCTAGGGAGGGTTAAAAAGGCAGGGGGGAAACCATCAAGTCTGGGGCTTACCAGATCCGGAGGCGGCGCAAAAGAAACTCCTGGGCAGGTGGTCCTCGTCCCTGAAGCCCTCCCCTGGGTGCAGGGAGTTGCGGCTTCAGATCCTCAGGGAGCGATGCCCTTAAAGCAGGGCCTGCTGCAACCCGGGGTAGTCCGGCGGCCAGAGGATTTGTAAATCCACTCCGTGAGGTCTGGCAGTCAGATGTCCAGGCGTCCAGCCGGGCCCCATGTTGGGCGCCAAACTGCAGCGGTGTCGGCCTGAAGGTCGAGCGTCCGGCCAGCTACGAGTGGCCAACACTCCAGCTGCACTTGTGGGGTCCCCTTGGTGTGGGAGGCCTCGGGCTGACCTCACTGTGGACGGTAATGCTGCCGGGCGGACGAGGAAGGAGCCTGGACACTCAAGGGGGACGAAGCAGATTTATTGATAAACCCAAGGTGTCTGCCAGGGAGTGACAACAGGGAAGGTCCCCAGAGAGTGATCAAGAAAGGAGGGTGAAACAAGATTATATATGGGGGAGGTTACATAGCAAGGGGTTTACAGGGAACCAATAAGGAATGACAGGGGAGTGAACTGAATATAACTGACATTATAGGGAAACTAATTGAAACATAGCAAAGGAGGGGTGTTGTGGTGCGCGCGGTTGACTTTTAAGCAGTTTTTGTAAGGGTTTGGTTCAGTTTTGTGCAATTATATGGAGTCTATGGACTTTATCATTCGTTTAAGATGATGGCTTTGTTCAGGGCTTTCCCCCCCCCCCCCCCCCCCCCCCCCCCCCCCCTCTTCCCCTCCCTTTTTCCTCCCCCTGCGGGCCTACTGTAACTTACCCCATTACTTCAGTTAATCCCGCCCCCTTTTGTAATAATCCTTTTGTCCATCAGTTATCCCCTCCTTCGTTGCCCTGGCAACCCCCCTGCCCATGATCCTCCTCCCACGCCCTGTTTCTAGAATCCTCAGTCAGGGGATGAGGGTGATTGGTGCAGGGGGGGAAGGCCACGCCTTGTTATTTTCCCACTTGCTGCCGTGTCATGTCTATTATTTGTACCTATGTTTTCATTGGTCATTTGTGTATTCCCCCCTCCTCTCAAAGTCCCTTTATCTGCCCCCCCCCCGAGGGGTAGACGGGGGGCAGTTGCTCGCACTCCCTACCCAACCTGTCGTTCCCTTTCCCCCAATAAACCCGGTTCCTGCCTGCGAGTTCCTACCCTGCTTCGTGGTTCTTCGCCTCGCTACATAATTGCTGCCCCGCGCCTCTCCTCCTCAGCCCTCCCGGAGACTCCTCTCTCTGCCGAGAGGCAGAGAAGGTCCCTGGCAGCCAGCCACTTCCCCAGCCGCCTCTACGGAGCCAGTGCTGTTGAAGGCAAGGGGCTGGCCCAACCAGGCTGTGAGCTGCGGAACACTTGTGGCTGCTAGCCGGGGTCAGACGCCCGCGCAGCCGCAGAGGGGCCCTGGGACCACAGCCAATCATTGCTCCCAATGTTCCAGAGAACTTTCTGGAAGCTGGGAGGAAACAGGGAGTGATTGACAGGGCCCAAGGAGGGGAACAAATACACTTATAAGGGAGAGGAGGGGAGGAGGAATTACATAACCTATATAACTGACAATTAGGGTGGCGGGAGTAACCAAGGATACAAAATGACAGGCAGGTCTGTGGCGGGAAGGGAGTATGAGGACAGAACCATTTTGAGACATAGAGGGGAACAATATTGAATAGGGGAGCAATAAACAAACTAAATCAACACACTACAACAGTTTACTCTTGAGGCTGGGTGTGGTTGTGCCGATGTCGAGCCCGGCTGGCCCACAGAGATTGCGCAGCCACAGCCTGTTGTTGGGCGCGGGCAGCTGCAAGACTCAGGACCTCCCGGCGGGAGCAAACTGAGCAAACCGCATCAGTTTAGGAGCTCTCCCCACATCCTGGTGGGGAAGGCAGCTCCTCCAGGCCAAGCCAAACAACAGCAAAAATTACTAATGGAGGTGGACAGACGAGACGTTCTCAAATTTAGGTGTGCTGGGGGTAAACAGTGATACATGGCCAATCGTGCCTGGGCCTCCGAGCAGGCGAGAGGGGATGCCATTCCATGCTCAGTTTCCTCAAATTAAATAAAGACCTTGGGGTAATCGGCGGGGTTGGAAATCGGCAGTTGTTGGACCTCGGGCAGAGAAGGACTCGGCGCACCATTGGTTACCGGGTCCTCCTTCGACCCGGGTCCACTGTGGGTCATTAGATCGGAGGGGTTTGACAAGACTATAAGGTACAGAGAACTGAAGGCATTGAGGGGCTTTGGCAGAACCGAGCAATTCAAATTTCAGAGGCTCTTCAGGAGAGGGAGGGAGAAGGTTGATGGATCCTCTCCAAACCTCTGTTGGATCCTGATTTTCTTTGATTCGGTTTAGGGAGCTTAACGGAGGGGGATAATCACGGAATGGAATTGGGATCCCCACCAGACAGGACGACAGAGGGTCTGCTGCTGACTCGGCATGGAGGCAAATGTGGTCCTGGCCAAGAGAACTCGCCAACGCCTTCCATATGTTGTTCCTTGGCTGGGGAACGATGTCAGGCTCTCCGGGGGCTGCGCTGAGCAGGATGATGACGATGACAAACAGCGCAGCGCTCACTTCTCGGGCCATGGCTGGGTCTGGGGCAACTAAAATGATACAAAAAACACATTAAAAGTCATGGGGCTCGCCAGGGGGGTGGTCAGGATGGGTGTCGGGGTAAAACAAGGAATCAAAGGGAAAAAGGGAGTCTTCCCAATCCTTCCGCTTTCGCCGCCAGCTCGCGACCTTGACCTGCGGCGTGGACATTGTCGCCTTCCCCGTTCTGGGCACAAAGGGCCGGACCCAGCGAGAAGGGACCCGCCTGGGGCCTGTCGGGGTAGAAACACAAGCATACCCTCGACCCCAGGTGATAAGGTCGAATGGTCCCTCCAATCGCCAGGTCTCTGGGTCCTTCACCAGAACTGGCGGTTTCTCTTTCAGACTGAGACGGCCGTGCTGCCCGAAGTGCCGCACAATGGGCGGATTAAGGTTCTCAAATGAAAAATTCAAAAAATTGATGGTATACAACGCCTGAGATAATTGGGAGTGAGGGGACTCCTCCTCCTTCACCGGAGCAAGGTGGGATAGAACTCTCTTTAGGCTCTGGTGGGTCCTCTCAATCACAGCTTGTCCCGTGGGGGAATAGGGGATGCCGGTCTTATGTTCTATTCCCCATTGCTGCAGGAAGCTCTTGAGCTCCCTGGACAAGTACGCAGGCGCGTTGTCCGTTTTCAGAACCTTAGGAATGCCCAACACGGAGAAAGCCTGAAGAAGGTGTTTGATGACATCTTTGGCTTTCTCCCCTGTGTGGGCAGAAGCAAAGACAGCACTTGAAAAAGTGTCCACTGAAACGTGGACATACTTGAGGCGGCCGAATTGGGGAACTTTTGTGACATCCATCTGCCACACTTCACAGCTGGAAAGCCCTCGGGGGTTTGCGCCAGCGGGCAGAGATGGAAGCTGGTCCCGTTGGCAATGAGGACATGTGGCCACAATGGCCTTGGCTTGGTCACGCGTAAGCTGGAATTGGCGAACCAAGCCAGGCGCGTTTTGATGGAACAACTGGTGGCTGATCTTAGCTTGCTGGAACGTGTCTGGGAGCGGGGCCCATTGCACCGCGTGGGCAAGTGCCCACTCGGCCGGGGAAGCGAGGCTATCTCCCTATCGGTTCTCCTCCGCAATGAACCCGGGCAAATCGGTGTGGGACCTTACATGCATGACATAATAGCTTTGCTCTCGGTGGGAGATGAGCTTAATCAATTTCGAGAGCAAATTGAATAAGGCCAGATTAGACACTTCTTCGAGGACAGCGTTTTCGGCTCTGGCGACCGCACCGGCAACGTAAGCAGAGTCCGTGACTAAATTAAAAGGTTGATCTTTGAATTTTTCGAACGCTCTGACGACAGCGTCCAACTCAGCAACTTGAGGGGAGTCCTCAACGATGGCAACATCCATCTCCCACTGCTGAGTCTGAGGATCTTTCCAAGTCATAACTGACTTGTGGGATCCTCCGGACGCGTCAGTAAAAATGGTCAGAGCATCGAGGGGGACTCGACTCTGAATTTTCCGAATAGAAAATTTGAATTGCATGTCCTGATTGAACAAGGCATGCGGTGGATGGCCAATTTCAATCGTCCCGGTGTACTCCGCCAGAACAAATTGCAAAACCTCGCTTTCCTCTAGAAGTTGATTTAGAATTTTAGTTCTTAATTTTCCAGATTTTAACTCAATTGGAATGTGGATGCATATGAAGTCCACACCTGCCAGCTCCCTGATCCGCGATCTTGCTTTGCGGATCAGTTCCGCCACCAGTTCGTTGGCCTCGTGATTCCTTTGGACCGGTGATGGCTGAGGAACACCCACTCTATGATCAAGAGGGGGTCACTCAAGCCTGGGTCCGTCCTTTCCCCTTAGGTGTTTTGAGGGCCTTCCGGGATTTATCCCATTGGAAAATCATGCCGTGAAGGTGTGGCAGGTTCCCAAGGATAATAAATTTGAAGGGCAGGCCCGGGTAACAACAATGGGCCTGCCTTGCCTCGATCAAGCTTTTGATTTTCTCAAGTGCCGTGGTTGCTTCTGGGGTGAGTTCCCTAGGAGAACTAAGCTCCTCTCCCCCTTTCAATAAATTGAAAAGGGGGGCTAGGTCCTCGGTGGTGATGCCAAGCCAGGGTCTCACCCAATTCAAAGCCCCACACAGCTGGTGGACATCCGCTAAGGTTCTCACCTGATGGTGGATTGCCAATCGTTGCGGAGCAATGGTCTCCTTCGTGATGTTCAGGCCTAGGTACTTCCAGGGCGGCGCAAGATTCCGTTGAATCTTTTCGCTCTGGAGCTCAAACCCTGCAGCAATTAGACAATCAGTCACGCGGGAGAGCGTGTGGGCCAGCAAATCATCATTGGGGGCGCAGACCAGCACGTCATCCATGTAATGGTAGATGATGACATCTTGACATTCGGTGCGGATGGGTTGGAGCAGAGAAGCGACATACCACTGGCAGATGATGGGACTACACTTCATGCCTTGCGGCAACACTCGCCAGTGGTAGCGCTTCCCGGGAGCTTCACGGTTTAAGGTGGGCATCGTGAACGCAAAGCGTGGGGCGTCATCCAGGTGAAGGGGAATTTGGAAAAAACAGTCTTTGATATCAATGACGGCCAGATTCCAATTTTGGGGGAGCATCGCTGGGGACGGCATCCATGGCTGGAGAGTACCCATGTCTTCTATAATTTCATTTACTTTGCGGAGGTCAGTGAGGAGCCACCACTTGCCGGATGATTTGCGGATGACAAACACTGGGGAGTTCCACTCAGACATGGACTCCACCAGGTTTCCTTTCTGGACTTGCTCCTCAACGAGTTCCACGAGCGCCTTCAATTTTTGCTTATTGAGCGGCCACTGGGCTACCTGGACTGGTTTATCAGACTTCCAATTCAGTTTCCAGGTAGGGCGCTGTTCAGTGACTGCTGCCCGAAAAACCTGGGGAGCCGGCAGGTCAATTTTGGCTCCCCACTGGGCAAGGGTATCTCTCCCCCAGAGAGGCTCAACGTAATCTAAAACGAATGGGTGAACGCTAGCCAATTGCCCATCCGGTCCCTTAATTTGCACGACGCTCTTTACTTGATGAGCCAATTGCGTCCCCCCTACACCTTGAATGCGGCCATCCACGTTTTGCAGCTCCCAGTGTGACGGCCATTCCCGAGAGGGAATGATCGTCACATCTGCCTGGTGTCTAGCATCCCCCTGATGGAAATTGTGTCTCCCCCCCGGGAAAGCTGACAGGCGAGGCGAGGCTTTGCCCGCCCCAGGTGTTCAGCCCAGGCAACTGAAGGAGTATCTGACTTTATTGAAGTGGCCTGGGCCACCACCTCTCCTGTGGGGAGGAACAGTGGGGGACGTAGACACCTGCACTTGATGACGCATGAACGCTGGCCTGCGGGCACCAAAGCTGGAAGCACTTGAAGATCCTGAGGTGTCACTTTGGTGTCTCCCACAACGATGAATTGTTGGTCAAATTCCCAATTACCTGGGGCCTTCAGGCAGACGGACAACGCGTGAAGGGTGGTATCCACGAAGTAGGAAGGTCGTGTCGTCTCGAGCCTGAAAGAGGAACCGCAAGAAAAGGTGGTTAGATTGGGTTCCGGTGAAGGCTCCAGGTCAGAACGGAAAAGGCGAGGATTATCTATGCCTGAGGTCAAGTCCAACGAAATGTCAAGTCTGGCGGAACGTGAGTCTGGGAGCTCTGGTGGACTGGGCTCCGCTGGCGGCGAGCGTACATGGGAATTGGGTTCCCTCCCCCTGGCCTTAGATGTTAACTTCCCGCCCGCACTTATGTCAGCGCGCAGGGGGGGACTGTGCTCTTTCAAAGGTTTTTTGAGGTGGCTCCTCCTCCTTGGACGCCTGACTGCCGCTCCTTCCGGAAGGTGAAGAACTCCTTGCGGAGCGGACAGTCAGGCATCCAGTGGTCCTCTGCGTGGCACAGGTGGCATGCTGAGGACGATCTTTGGCCTCCTTGGGGGGTGTTGGGTCCCGGACGGTGGGCTGACGGTGATGGTGCGCCGGCGGCGGCTGCCTCCTGGAGGTCAGCGAAGGCTACCCGACGAGTCGATGGCGTGGACTTTCCGTCAGGCGCCTTCGGTGCCACCGGTACTTTGGCGGCACACACCTCCAGGAGATCCTGGAGCGTCGGACGAGGGTGCAGAGGCAAGCTCAGGATCGCTGTTCTGCAGGGCGTGTTGGCATTGGATGAAGCCAAAAGTGTCACGAGTCTCTCGCGCGCTCCCTCGTCCGGCTCTTCAGCCGCCATCTGGAGCCGCACCACAAAGTCGTCGAATGTTTCCGTCGGCCCCTGAAAGAGATGGGAAACCAGGACCGGCGGCACCCCCGCGGCTACTCTGTAAAAGGCTTGCAAAGCCACCTGCGTGCCACGGCTCTATGCCTCCGTGGGGATCTTGGTGGCTTGCCTCAGGCCCTTGCTCCAATCGCCCATCCCACAAAGATGGTCGATGGTGAGCCTCTCCCCATCGGTGTCCTCCCCTACCTCCGGGTCTCCCCAAAGGTGGGGCAACAGGTCGGCTACCCCCTTCTTCCACACGGCTTCCCATCTTGAGAACTGAGCTACGTTCAGCAAGCATTTAAAGATCTGACGCAGATCGGCTGGAACGAGCTCAGTCTCAAGGAAGCTTCCAGCAGTCCCCTAAAGTATTCACTTTGTCCCCCGAAATCTTTCTGAGCCTTAACCAGCTCTTTGATGAGGGTTCGGGGGACCGGGGACCACTGGATGCGTGGATTCCTACCGCTCCCTGTCCGATGGTAAGTCACCGGAGCCACTATGATAGGATCGGTCGGCTCCGGTGTGCCTTCCTCCCCCTCGGCCCCGGCCTCTGGCCCGTGAGAAAAAACTGGCCAAGATGGCCGACCGTGGGAACCAGAACCGAGGGGGAGTGGACAGGAAGGGGCGGGGACAGGGGTGCCGTGGGAACCCGGGGCGTGGCCGGACGGGAGAGGGCCCGCCCAGTGGGATGGGCAAGGGGGCAAAGCCTGAGGCAGAGGCGGAGCTTGCAGAGGAGGAGCGGAGGAGGAAGAGGGCGGAGCGCTGGGAGAGGGAAGGGTGAAGAAGGAGGAGGTGGGATCGGGGGAGAGGAAGGGGTTGGGATTCGGGAGGAAAGGGTTGGAGGGCGGGAAACAAGAAGGGGTGGGGGAGAAGTAAGGTGGGGGAAGGGACTTTTCCCGCTGGGGGGCTTCGTGGTCTCCGCCATCTTGGGCTCCACAGGAACCATCTTGTGGCGGGACTACAAAGCGAACCTTTGAATTTAACTTGGGGGATTTAACTACTCGGAAGGAGGGAGCCGGGGAAGATGGGGGAAAGGGAGAACCGGCCGGAGTCTGGCCAGGACTCCGACCGCGGGGGAATTGGTAATCCTGAGGAGAGCCAGGGCGATGGAGGGGCTCCTGCCCGCTGTGGATGGGGTTTGCCCTCCTCAGGATCCCAGGTTTTGCAGGGGAAGTGGGTTGGGGTTGAGGGGTAGGAACACACCTTTGGGAAGAACTGGGGACCGAAACTGAACTGGGGAGCTTGGGGTGTTCTCCCAGTTTCTTCGTCTCTTCCTTCCTCAGCACCTGAAGGAGCTGAGTCACCCAATTCAGGGGTCTGGTCAATTTTAATTTTTTAGTAAGCGCTGTCTCTTCTGACCGGGCCAAATCAGATAATTTTCTGGAGACCTTCTTCCAAAATCAGAGGTTCCTATACTGATCAGAGAAGAAATTTCGAAACTGGGAGGAGACCCAGCGAACCAAGCTCCGAATTTCCTTTTCCCGAACACGAACATTACTATTAACTAAAATTCCTCCTAAAACAAAAACAGCCTCACGCTGCTCAGCCGATAGCTTCGCACCCATTGCTATTGATGTTAAATTGGCCGAGCAACGTCAACCAGCACCCGTAAAACGTAAAAGGGAGTTGAAACAACAGAAGAAGGGACTGGTGAAAGTGAGTTTCCCCAGGGCCCCCCACCAGGGAACAAAAGGGCGACCAACACCTGGCGGACAAAACGGCCAGGGGGTCAAATAAAAGACGGGGGGGGGCTAACAAAACTCACCGACCCTGGGGGAAACGAAGGGGTCCGGGTGCTGGGAAGTCCACCTCTGGGACCGATCCGGGGTGCCGGATGTCCTCGTTCTCGACCCTCCGGAGCGCCACCCCCAGTGACCAGGGGTCTGCTCTTGGAGGTGCTGCTGCGCCCAGGGAGGGAGATTCCTCCAAGCCGCGGGTCCGCCGTAATCCACAGGGGAGTACTTTGCAAGGCAGCCCCACGTTGGGTGCCAGCAGCTGTGGCTGTGCCGATGTCGAGCCCAGCTGGCCCACAGAGATTGCGCAGCCACAGCCTGTTGTTGGGCGCGGGCAGCTGCAAGACTCAGGACCTCCTGGCGGGAGCAAACTGAGTAAACCGCGTCAGTTTAGGAGCTCTCCCCACGTCCTGGTGGGGAAGGCAGCTCCTCCAGGCCAAGCCGAACAACAGCAAAAATCACTAATGGAGGTGGACAGACGAGACGTGAGGCAGCAGTCCTCCAGAGCAGGAAAAAAGGGTTTATTCAGGGAGAGGGAGAGTACAAGTGGGTAGGGTGGCTGCAGAGAACTGCCCCTAGGGGCGGGTCGAACAGAACATTATATAGGGGGACCAGGGGGAGGTGAACCCCTTCCCCTGGCCAATGACACTGGTACATAACACAACAGACAGGGGGCGGCAGCAAATGAAATTACATAAGGGGTGGGACAGCCCTCTCCTGCCCAATCACCCTCTGCCCTGGAGAGAGTGTTCTGGAAAGGAAGGCAGGGACAGAGGGTAACAGGCAGGCAGGCTGACAACTTAAAAAACTAGGGAGGGGATTAAAAGATACAAAAAGGCGGGAGTTGCTAAGCAACGAAACTGACTGGCAGCTCTATTACAGGGGGGGAGGGGGGAGGGAGAACCCGGCAAGCGCCATCTTAAACAATTGAAACCAATACAATACAATAAATTCAAAGTGAACCAAACCAGGGGGAGGGAGACTGCGGGGGCGCACCGCAACAGCTGGGCAGGCCGATGTTAGACGTCCGGCAAGCTCACCAGCCCGCTTGCGGTCGTGAGAGATGTGGCCACAGTTAGGCTTCAGCCCATGGGAGAAAGAAGGAGGGACTCTCCAGTGTCAGGCACAGTCAGGTTTATTGTATTCCCAAGGGAGCCAAAAAACTGAAGAGCCCCGAGGGCGGGACTGCAACAGATTATAAAGGGAGTGGGAGGTATGGGGTGGTAACACTCAGGAACAAATGGGGGTCCAGGGAAGGGTGTTACAAAAATGATAGACATGGAAGGCAAACCAATGGGGAAGAACTTAGGGAGGGGCCCCGGCCCCTCAACCAATCACTCGACACCCTGGTGAGAAGTTTCTAGAAAAGGAGGCAGGAGGGCCGAGTGACTGGCAGGCAGCCGGGGGTGGAGAATGGAAAGGAGACATTTGTAATTAGGGTAACAGAGGAGGGGTCAGGGGATTGACAATTAACTGCAGGAGGGAGGAGAACTTGGGCAGAACCATAGCCAAACATAACTGAGGGGGAGTAGAACATACCAACATAACAAATCACAATATCTTCTCCTTTGTTGTTTAAAAGAAAAAGAAAAGGCAATAGAATAAAACACGTCATAAAGGGGAAGACTAGGTGTTGCGGTGTGCTCTGCAGCCGCCACCCTGAATCTTAAGTCTAATTAGTTAAGATGGCACTTGCCTCGAGTTCTCTTCTCCCTTCCTCCCCGGTTGCAGAGCTGCCAGTCTACCTGTCTGTCACCCTCTGTCCATGCCCTCCTTTCTAGAACTTTCTCCCCCGGGCAGAGAGTGATTGGACAGGGAAAGGTTGTCCCACCCGATACACCCCTATTTGTTTTCGCCCTGAGTCACTTATGTCATGTTTTAGGGTTATTGGCTAGGAGTGGGGTTTCACCTCCCCCTGGCCCCCCTTTTTAATCTCGTGCTCCCTTTAGCCGGGTGGCAGTTCCCTGCAGTCACCCTCCGCTCCTGCACCTGCCTTCCCTTTAATAAACCCTCTTCCTGCTGCGGAGAACTGCTGCCTCTCGTTCCATCATTCCGCCTCTCCTCGCCCCTGCTACTGCTGTGCTCTACCTTTCGGAGCTGCCTTCCCCACCACTGCCGTGGGGAGAGCTCCTGGGCGGCTGATTCCCTGTTGCTCCCACCGGGAGACCTGGACTTGCAGCTGCACAGCCGCCCCTCACACTAGGTTGTCGGCGTGCTTCTGTGGAGCTTGCCAGGCTCAGCAATTCTGCACGGCGGCAACTGGGCTTGTTCTTCGCCTTCCGAGTTAGGGTCAAGATCTTCAGACCAACGGGGGTCCAGAGGGACAACAGTCTCTGGATCTTCTTCAGAGGCCTCTTCATCTTCGAGCCCGCCGTCCTCTGGGGCCTCCGCTTGGCTGACGCTGGGGATCTGGGTGGCTTTATTTATCAGTCTTTTGACAAGACCCCAGACAACAGAACAAGCAACTGAAACTACAAACAAAACAAGGAGAAGCAAAAGTATAGTCTTTAAGATTTACCCTATCCAACCCGATAGTCCCCATCCTGAAAAGATGTCCCCCAGCCAGTCCGATGTTTGCTTCTTTATGTCGTGTACTAAATCTTGCATTTTGTTAATGGAGACCCTCGCGTCCTCGGCTCTCGATGACAGGTTAAGGCAGCAGAGGCCCTCAAACTCCTCGCAGCGATGGTGATGGAGCAGCAGCAAGAAGTCAATTGCTGCTCGATTTTGGAATGTCGCCTTCCTCGTTATCTCCTCGTCTGATAGGAGGTCTGATAACGCAGCTGAGGTCAAATTGGCTTGTTTGGCTACCCAACACTCTAGGCGGGCCAATTCACCTAGAGACTTGGCCACAGACACTGAGGGCAAAAACAAGGTGACGGCCACTATTTTAGACTTAGACCAATGAATAATTTCGGAGTCAAAATCAGGGTCGAGCTCCTTCAGATTTCTTTTTGCACGGGTTGACCCCGTTGTGACTCTCCTAGATTTCCAATCGTTAATTTTGGTGACGTTGGGCACAAACAGCGACAGCCGCCCCAAAGTGCATGGACCTCCGATGAGGTGAGAGGGGATGCTTGCCCATGCTCGGTATCCGCAAATAAAAAAATATGCCCCGGGGCAGAGACAGCGGCCGGCCGCCAAGGGTGGAAGGGGTGTACAGTTGAACAACAGAGTTGCACCACCTGCTAGCAGTGTATTCCTTTCTATATTGCCACATGTATTTAAATCTCTTATCTCTGGGGACAGGGGAAAACACAAACTGGAAACAAAGTGAAGCATTGGCAGAGCGGAGCAACTCAAATTCCTGAGGTTGGGAACCTAGAGGAGCCAGCCTCTTAATTCCGTCCCTCCAGGGACTCCTAGGGTCAACAGGAGAGGTGATGGTTTTGGAAACGAGGGCTGCAATGGAAGGATTAAGGGGGGAGGGTCGCTGATTTGGGGGGAGAGGGATCCCCACGAGGCAAGACAACACAGGGTCCTCTGCAGATGCCATGTTTAAGCAGATATGCTCCTGGCCGAGGGCGCTCGCGAGGGTCCTCCAAACATTCACCTTGGGCTGGGGGACGATCCACAGGTCTGCCGGTGACATCAGGGACCATAGAGTAGCTGCCAACAGGACAGATTGGGTTGGGTTGCAGATCATAATGACAGGGATCTCTGCAACAAATAAAAGTAGAAGTAAGAGAATTGTTAAAGAATTCGGTTCTGCCTAAGCAGGAAAGGACCTGGGAGAGTTCAACTTGGGACTTTCCGCTTCCTCCTCCAACAAGCCTCCTCCATCTGACCCACATCCTCAGCGGTTGCTGGTTTCTTAGACAGGAAGGCCGGACCCACTTAGATGGAACCTACTTGGGACCCGAGGGAGTGGACACACAGGCGTATCCCCTCCCCCAGGTGACCAGGTGATACGGCCCCTCTGTCTTCCAGGTGTCCGGGTCCTTAATCAGGACTGGAGGCCTGGCTTTAGGCTGCAGCTGCTCATGTCACCCAAAGTGTCTCACTATCGGAGGGTTCAGATTTTCAAAAGAGCAATTAAAAAAATTAATGGTGAATAATGCTTTGGAGAGACGGATATGAGGGGATTCCACCTTCATTGCCACGTGTTGCTGTTCTAGAACCCTGTTTAGGCTCTGGTGGGTCCTCGCCACCATGGCTTGGCCTGTCGGGGAATAGGGGATGCCGGTCTTATGCTCTATTCCCCATTGCTGCAGGAAGCTTCTCAGTTCCTTGGATTTGTACACTGGACCATTATCTGTTTTGATGACCTTGGGGATGCCCAGGACAGCGAAGGCTTGTACAAGATGTTTTTTACAGTCAGCTGCCCTTTCACCTGTATGGGCAGAGGCATAGACTGCGCCAGAGAAGGTATCTACAGAAACATGGACAAAGCTTAATCAGCCAAAGGATGGACATGTGTCACATCCATGTGCCACACCTCGCAGCTAGACAAACCTCTGGGGTTAGCTGCCGCCACCATTGATGGGAGCTGGTGGGACTGGAACTGGGGACATGTAGCCACAATCGCCTTGGCCTGTTCGCGGGTGAGGTGGAACTGACGAACGAGGCCAGGGGTGTTTTGATGGAATTGCTGGTGGCTGATCTTTGCCTGACCGAACAGATCAGGGAGCAGGGCTACCTGAACCAGAGCAGCAAGGGTATCTGCTCGCCTGTTGCCTGCTGGGGTACCTGCCCTAAATCCTGGCTGGCGATTGGGCAGCACAGTCCAGCAGTCCAGGGGGGCAGACAGATGCAGCAACGAACAGCGGCTCCAGCAGGGAGACTGGTCCGGCAATCTCTCTGCCTAGGGTGCGCCCTTTCACGGCTATGGTGACAGGCTGCGCACCCTGACCCTCGGATGAGGGGAATAAGGCCGCCAGCGACGTCGGCAGGGTGTAGAAAGGAAGCAGCAGACCACTTCAGCAGGGTCGAGTAGCTTTTATTCCTCGACAAGGGAGTGTGAACCAGGAGGTGGCTGAGGGGGTCTGCCAAGGAAAGCTGGGCGCAGCCAGCTTATATTCAGGGAGGGAGGGGTAAGGAGGACCGATACAGATTGGGTAATTGAGATGAAGGGCAGAACATGAAACAAATGGTACACGGGGGAAGGTGCAGAAGGGGAGGGGTTAGGGCCAAGGAACCAATCACAGCCCAGGAAAAGGGGAACTTTCTAGAAGTTGGGCTGGACTGGGGAGGGATTGACAGGGGTAAGGCGGGGAGGTTGGATTTGAAGGACAAGGGACACTGAAACTCGGGGTGAACCAGGAAATGGCTGAGGGGGTCTGCCAAGGGAAAGCTGGGTGCAACCAGCTTAAATATGGGAAAGGAGCAGCAAGACAGACTGGTGGCAATTGGACGGGTAAAATGAAGGGCAGAGCACAAGACGAATGATAAGCGAGGGGAGGTACAAAAGGGGTGGGGTTAGAATCAGGGAGCCAGTCCTAGCCCAGGGAAAGGGAGTCTTCTGGAAGCTGGGCTGTGTTGGGAAGGGGATTGACAGGGCTAAGGCGGGGAGGTTGGATTTGAAGGACAGGGAGCCTCAGATAAAGATTGGCTGCCCAGGGAGAGAGAGAGAAATTGGCAGGAGCGGTTCTCTCCACCAGGGGAGGGGCCAGCTGGGGACAAACCATACACAACAAAAAAAGGGGGGGTAGAACATGCCATTAACCAAACCAAATTACAACTTATAACAACCGTTTAAATAACAAAAAGAACACGCCGCAACACACCAAATCAGCAAAGTGTGTAGCATCCACTCCTCATGTCCAGCACTCTTCTTCTTGGGGGTGGTATCTCATACGTTTTCCAGACTTCTAGGCATTCAGGTCTGCTTGGCTATAACTCATCTGTTTTTTTAGGCTCTCAGGCTCTTGGTCTGCCTGACTTCACTGTCTTATTTTATGTCCTTACTGCTTTCTCTATAGTTCTCTACCCAAATCACCATGGGATCACATCGGGCTCATCAACTGTTGTCATCATATTACAAAAGTTCCATGCCTTCTTGGTAATTTCTCATAGGCAGCTCCTCATAGCACTGACTCCTTCTTCACAGCACAACCAACAAACTCCATCTCTTTTCACAGTACAACCCACAAATTCCAACTCTCTTCACAGCACAACCAGCAAACTCCAACTCTCTTCACAAGTCAGCTAACCCACTCTTTTGTAGCACTAGTCTTCTTATTAGACACAGCTGTGACCTATTAAGGGCAGGCCTGTTCATAATCTCTAGTGATTAGTACAGATGCAATTTCTCAGGTGTGAGATTACCTTCTGCAGTAAATATCTTTATTTTCTTACATTCTATCCCTCCACAGGTACACATGTACCCATAGATACACACTGGTGAAAACATATAAATCACTCTCTAGAAGTCTTCTGGAAAGAGCATAGTAGGGAATTTGTATTGCTTGTTACCACCTGGGCACTTCCAGATAGTATTTTACTCTCTGTGCCTTTGGGGTGGGATACAAACTAGAACCAGAGAGAAAGATACTGAAAAGAGATGGAACAAGGCATAGCACTGGCTGTCGCCTGTTCTCAGAATGATGAAAATATTGAGGCACTTTCCAGTAGATGAGACTGAACGTTTTAAAAGGAGGCGCTAAATTTTCAAAATCTCAGTCTTCCCATGGCGTACATTAATATGTCTCATCCTGTGCATCTGTTCTTTTAAGGCCAAGTATAGATTTGTTATATCTTTTCTGAAGAGTATAATACAAAAATCAAGCCCAAGTCCCCTTCTGCAGCAGTCAGGCTGAGAGGACATCCCGGCTAGACGGCCAGCACCGCCAGCAGCACGGGGACACTCAACCTGATAGCCGTGCTTCGGGTCAGCGCCTCAGGCAATCACCCAGCGTTATAGCTGGGGACACTGCCAGGTGCAGGACGAGGCTGACTAAAGCTGCAGCCAACTGAATAAGAGGGCGGACTCCAACTGCGGTGAATCCAGGCTTTAATAAGTCCCAGGGAAACCAGCAGGAGAAGACCAAGAAGGTGGGATTACATAAGGTTATAAAGGGTGAGGGAGGTAGGGGTGAAACGAGGTCGGGAGCAAATAGGAATCCAGGGGGGAGTGGAGTACACAGAATTGACATTAAATAGGACCGATGAAAATAACTTGAGGGAGGGGGCCCCAACCCTGAGCCAATCACTCTGAGCCCTAGACAGAAGTTTCTAGTGAAAAAGGTGGTGGCAGGGAGTGACTGGCAGGGCACGGGGAGGGGTCGAGGAAAGGATACATCTGGTTACTAGGGAAACTGGGGGAGTGTCCAAGGATACAATGGTAGCTATAACAATCTGGGTGACAAGCAGCAACTGGGAGGGAAGGAGGACTAGGGCAGGACCATTACAAAATAGGGGGAAACAGAACAGTCCAACACAACACAACACCCTTCCCCCTGCTGTTTAAATAGGAAGCTACCTTTCCTCTCTTGTTAGGCAAAATTCAGGAAGATTTCTGATATAATGAATAGCATTTAGAAATACAATCCAAAAATTCTTATTAAACTAGTTTCTGAATTGCCCAAATTATTCTGGGATGTGAACCCATGACCATTATCAGTTTTTAGGCTTTTTGGCACACCAAGAGTGGCAAACACCATGCACAGATGTTTAACAATATCCTTTGACATTTCCCCTGCATGGCAGGAGGCAAACACCGCTCCTGAAAATGTGTCTACAGACACAAATATATTTCATCCTCCTCTAGGCAGCATAGTGGTGATATCTGTTCACCAAAGTTCTAAAGATCTGAGGCCGTGGGGGTTTACTCCTGACATGACCAATGGGAGGGTGAGAGATTGGCAATTGGGGCAGGTTGTTATGATTGCTCTGGCTTGATCTTCGGATATTTTAAATTGTCAAATTAGAGTGGGGCATTCTGGTGGAAGAATGCATAGGTGAGCTGTGCCTGTCGAAAAATGTCAGATAGTGTCTGAGGGGTGAAGGTGGAGCTTGTTGCCATAGCCAAAATGTCTGCTGACTGGTTGCCCTCTGTGATGTAGCCTGGTGAAGCGGCCAGCTGAAGAAGGATTATCCCTCTCAGCTGTCCTGGCTAGCAATTCAGTACCACTAGCAGCAATGGGGCACTATCCTGATTTCAGTGATCTAGGACAGCACCTAAGGCAACCACCCTGTACTATGACAGCAGCAATAGCCTTGCCAAAGGACATGGCTTGCAGCTACTATCAGCAGAAAAAGGAGAGTGGACTCCAGCTGTGGTGAATCTAGGTTTATTGGGTTCCAGGGGAACCAACAGCTGGAGACAAATTCAGGGAGGTTATAACAGCTTATAAAGAGGGAAGGAGACAGGGAAGGAGTCAGTCCTTGGTGAATAGAATTTCAGAGGAGAGTGAGATACAAAAGACTGACTTAGGGAAAGCACCAATGGGGATAACTTGAGGGTGGGGCCCTGGCCCCTGAACCAAGCACTCGACACTCTAGCTGGAAGTTTCTAGTGAGAGGGGTGGGAGCGCTGAGTGACGGACAGGGCACCTGGGAGGGATTTGAGGTCGGAAACATTGGTTTCCATGGCAACTGAGGAGGAGCTGGGATACCTGGCAGCACAAGGGAGGGAGGGAGGAGAGAACCAGGACAGAACCATTACATGAAAGGGGGAACAGAACAGTCCAACTTATACTGACACAACACAACATCCTCCCCTTTTTTGTTTAAAAAAAATAATGAAGGGTCTAAAAAGAGGTAAACTGAACATGGTTATTGAACTCTGAGTTGGGGTAAATGTCTCCGAACCAGGGGTGGCTCAGAGGGGCTGAAGCCCATTGATCTTCTTCTGTAGATTGTCTATCATCTGGGCTCACCACCTGACTGACACTTGGAGTGGGTATCAAATTACCTTACAGTCTCTTAGTCAATCTCCAAATAATGGAGGCAATTAAAACTACCACTACAATTAACAGAACCAAAAGCACAGTCTTTAAAATTCACCCAGCCCAACCTGAGAGGTCCCATCCTGAGAAAATGTCCCCCAGCCAGTCCGATGCTTCTTTCTTTATGTCATGGACCATGTCCTGCATTTTCTTGATTGCACTTCTCATGTCCTCGGCCTTCTATGTTAAGTTGAGGCAGCAGAGGCCCTCATCTTCTTCGCACTGGTGGTTGTGAAGGAGAAGCAGAAAATTGAGGGCTGCCCTATTTACAAGGTCGCTTTCCTTGTTATTTCCTCATCTGATAGGAGGTCCAATAATGCAGCTGATGTAAGATTGGCTTGTTTAGCCACCCAGCACTGTAGGTGGGCCAATTTGCCTAGAGCTTTGGCTGCGGATTCCCAGGGCAAAAACATGGTAACCACAACTCCTTTTGGTTTAGACCAATGAATAATTTCTGAGTCACACCATGGGTCGAGATTTTTAAGATCTCTTTTGGAATGGGCCAAGTTCAGTGTAACATTCTTTGATATCCAATCCTTAGTTTGAGTTTTGTGGGGAGTAAACAGTGACAGCTGTCCAAAGGTGCAATGCCTGCCCATGCTCAGTCTCCGCAAATCAAAAACACACCATGGGGTAAAGACAAGGGTTTCTATTCAAAGGTGGATACTGTATCTATCTGGGCAACAAATCTGCACCATAAACTGGCAGTATATTCCTTTTTCAACTGCTGAACTAATAGTTTATCTGAGGGGTTTGGGGTAAACATAAATGGGACACAGAGGGAGGCGTTGGCGGAGCCGAGCAATTCTAATTCCAGGGATTCGGAATCCAAAGGCGAATCAGTTCCTCCAACCAATTCTCAGATCAAAGCTATGAGAGCAGGCAATCTTTTGGGGCATCAGGGGAGCAAGGGAGATAGCAAGGGGAGAGGGGAAATCATTAGGAGGGAGAGGGATCTCCACAAGGAAAGATGACATAGGGTCTTCTGCCGATGCAGTGTTATGGCAGATGTGATCCTGGCCAAGGACTTTTGCGAGTTCTCAGCCAGAATCACATCTGGCCTTTGGCTGGGGAACAATCCAGTGGTCTGACAGTGGAATAAAGGACCAGAATGCAGTCACCAGGAGGATGACAGCAGCTTGAGGGGGAGCCATCAGGTTGGGGTCGCTAAAATGAAACAGAAACAAATTTAGGACACAAGTTTAAAGCTTTGGCTCCGCTGCAGCTGGAGGTCTATATCTTGACTGAAGAGTTTGTGCCTCCTCCTCCAACAGGCCTCCTTGACTGGTGCCACAACCCCGACTACTGGTTGTGGAAGAAAGGACCTGACCCATTTTGATGGAACCCATTTCAATCCTGAGGGAGTGGACACGCATGCATATCCCCTTCCCCAGGTTACCAGGTCAAAGGGCCCTTCTGTCTTCCAGGTCTCTGGATCCTTGACTAGGACCGGAGGCCTGGCTTTCAGGTGCAGCTGTTCATGGTGACTAAAGTGCCTTACAATAGGGGGATTAACATTATCAAAAGAACAATTTAATAAATTGATCGTGAGAAGTGCTTTGGACAGTCGGACATGTGGGGACTCCACCTTCACTGGCATGCGTGGTTGTTCCAAGACTTTTTTTGGGCTATGGTGGGTCCTCTCCACCACGGCTTGGCCTGTCGGGGAATAGGGGATGCTGGTCTTGTGCTCTATTCTCCATTGCTGCAGGAAGCTCTTGAGTTCCCTGGATTTGTACGCTGGGCCCTTTTCAGTTTTGATGACTTCGGGGATGCCCAGAACAGAGAAAGCCTGCACAACGTGTTTCTCCATGTTGGCTGCTTTCTCTCCTGTATGGGCAGAAGTATAGACTGCACTGAAGAAGGTATCCATGGAAACATGGATGCAACTCAACTGGCCAAGAAATGGGACGTGTGTCACGTCCATTTGCCACACCTCACAACTAGACAAGCCTCTGGGGTTAGCTCCGGAGCTGATGGATGGGAGTTGATGGGACTGGCATTGAGGGCATGTAGCCACAATTGCCTTGGCCTGTTCTCGGGTGATCTGGAACTGTTGAACAAGGCCAGGGGCGTTTTGATGGAACAGTTGGTGGCTGATCTTGGCTTGGCTGAACACATCTGGGAGCGGGGCCATCTAGACTGGGGCGGCAAGGACATCAGCTCTTTGATTGTCCTCCACGATGAACCCCAGCAGGTCCGTGTGTGATCTGACATGCACTACATAAAAAGGTTGCTCTCGGCAGGAGACTAGCATGACTAATTTTGAGAGCAAGATGAATAGGGGAATGTTCGACGCTTCCTGCAAAATTGCATTTTCTGCTCTGGACACTACACCTGCAACGTAAGACAAATCTGTGACCAAATTGAACGGTTCAGAGAACCTCTCAAAAGCCCTGACAATTGCATCCAACTCAGCTACTTGAGGTGATCCTTCCACTTCAGTAACATCAGCCTCCCACTGCTGGGTTTGAGGATCCTTCCAAGTCATTACAGACTTTTAGGATTCTCCAGACGCGTCAGTAAACACAGTCAGTGCCTTCAGAGGGGTTCGGCTCTGAATACTTTTTAATGACAAGGAAAATTGAACATCCTGATTAAAAATTTTGTGGGCTGGCTGATCAATAGCAATTTGACCACAGTAGCTGTCCAGTGCAAATTTCAACATTTCCTTCTCTTTAAGCCGTTTGTCAAATATGTCCTTTTTGAGTTGGCCGGATTTCAATTGAATAGGCACGTGAATGCAGCCAAAGTCACAACCTGCAAGCTACCTGATCTGTGATCTTGCCTTGCAGATCAGTTCTGCCACCAGCTTTTGTGACTGAGGAAGGCCCACTCTATGATTAAGAGAGGATCTTTCAAGCCTCGGTCCTTGTCCTTGGTTGACTTATCCCATTGAAAAATCACCCCATGGAGGTGTGGCAGCTTTCCTAAAATAATAAACTTGAATGGCAGACCTGGCTGATACCTGTGGGCCTGCCTGCAGAAATGGACCTTTGGATTTTCTCCAGTGCTGTCTGTGCCTCCTGGGTAAGTGACCTAGGAGAGTCCTCTCAGTAAATAAATTGAAAAGGGGGGCTAAGTCATTGGTTGGAATGCTTAGCCAAGGCCTTACCCAGTTCAAAGACCCACACAGCTGGTGGACATCTGTCAAGGTCTTAGTGTTGGTCTTGACAGCTAGTTTCTGCGGCACAATGGTCTGCTTGCCAATCTCCAAACCCAGGTACTTCCAGGGTGGCATCTGCTGAATTTTGTCCTCTTGAAGCTCAAATCCTGCAGCATTCAATGCATTGATTGTCAGGTCAAGTGCGTGAGTATGTCATCTGTTGGAGCACAAACAAGTAATGGAAAATTATGGCGTCTTTTGCGACTATGCGTACTGGGGACAACAAGGAAGCTACGTACCATTGGTAAATAACAGGGCTATTTTTCATCCATTGCGGGAGAACACGTCAATGGTAGCACTTCCTTGGGGCTTCACAGTCGATAGTGGGGACCATGAAAGCAAAATGTGGGGCATCGTCAGGGTGCAGAGGAATTTGAAAGAAACAATCCTTTTTATCTACAATTGCCAAATTCCAATTTTAGGGAAGCATCGTTGGGGACAGCAACCCTGGCTGGAGAGGACCCACTGGTCGTGGAGGAGCCGTCACTTCTCTGTGTTGGGTTTTTTGATGACAAAAACTGGGGAGTTCCATTCCAATATGGTCTCCACGAGATTCCCCTTAAGCAGCTGCTCCTGGATGAGCTCGTTGAGCGCCTTCAATACTTGTTTTTTGGGCAGCCCCTGTTCTACCCATACTGGTTTATCGGGTTTCCACTACAGCTTCTGGGTAAAGCGCTCTTCAGTGACCGCTGCCCGAAAAACATGGGGAGCTGCTGGGAGGTCAATTCTTGCTCCCCACTGGGCAAGGAGGTCCCTCCCCCACAGGGGTTCCATATATTCCAAAACAAATGGGCATATAGACACCAATTGCCCATCCAGCCCCTTAATCTGCATGACACTCTTAGATTGTCTCACCAATTGCATACCCCCAACACATTGAATGCGACCAGCCGCATCCTGCAACTCCCAATGTGACGGCCATTCCCAAGAAGGAATGATCATTGCATCTACCCCCGTGTCCAAAAGCCCTCGCAGAGATTTGTGATCTCCAACTCTCAAAAGGTGGCAGGTGATCCATGGTTTTTCTCGCCCCAAAATGTGGGTGTAGGCTTCTGTGTAAGGGTTGTCTTGCTGAGGTGTGCAAGGCAGCTCTGAACCCCAGGTCAGCTGAGGCACTGGAATGGCCTGAGCTACAACCTGACCTTTGGGCAGGAAGCTGGGAGGGTGGACATAGTGCAGCCCAAGAGAAAACTTCCCTGGGTCTGATGTTAAGAGACCTGGGACTGTATTTACTTCAAATGGCGTAAACTTTGTGTCTCAGACAACGACATACTTACACCCGATCTGTCGCCAGTTACCTGGGCACTCAGGGCACACAATCACCAGATGGAAGTTAAGAGTCTCTTAGATGCAATGGTCCGGTCAGCTGCAACCTGAAAGGGACAGTGTCGGAAAGCATGGCTAAAATGGGTCTAGGATGAATACAGTCTAGACAAGTCAAGTCCGGTTTAACAAAGTTCGTTTTGGTTGTGGACACAGGCAGGCCTTGTTTAGGATTGTCTCCTCTTTTTCCCCTCCCCACAAGATGTTATTGAGCCCGCCTCATTTCCCTCTAATGTATAAACCTCCCTTTTGATTTTTAATTCTTAAGGAATTTAGGAGGTTTTCTTCCCCATTATTTCTTTCATCTTTCAATGTCTAATTTCATTTATCAGCAAATCTAGAGTTTATTTGTAAAAATCTTTTTCCATTCATCAATCAGTGGAATCCTTCCCATTGTTTCTTTTATCTCCCAGTGCTAGTTTTATCTACCACAGCAAACCCACAGCTTGTTTGTAAAGACACACCCGCTGTTCCTCTCAAATGTGACCAACCAATCATTAACTGCAACTCAAAAACCAACTTATTTCTATAAAGAATAACTCTATTATCATAAGAACTCCCAGCAGCCATTTCTCCTCACCCTAACTACAAAGGTTATTCCCATGACCTTAAGTCCATGGTTACGTCAGGTTGGCTGACTCCCACAAGGAGGCATGGTTAAAATCAAACGAGAGCTGTGGTTTTTTTTAAATTTCAGCTGCCATTATTGTGTGTTAGATCTCTCCCAGGGAAATCTACTAAGAGACTACCAGAGGATATTTGCTTTCTTGACCTGTTGGGCCAACACACTTTGTATAACACCTGTGGAAGGAAAACATCTCTCTTAAATTCAGCAGAAAACAAAGATTAGTAATTTAATCCGCTATGAAGCCCATAATTTGACTTCATTATGCATTGTATTGATACAATCTAGTGATTTACTGATTTAATTTGAACTATTACCTCAATTTGATGATTACATTGCTCAGTCTTTATTTTTTCCAGTATAAATGTAGTATATTAATTTACTACTAGGTGCTCTTAAGTGAACCACGATTGGCAGCTCTGGGACTGGCAGCATGTGGTACCACGGCAGTGCTTGGCATGATCATGGCAGGGAGCAGCACGCCAGTTGCCATCACTGGCATGTCCCCTAGAACGTGCCACAGGTTGTCACAGTGCACCCTTTTGTCCTCCAGCTTTCCCTGCAGGTCTGCAATATGGACTGGCGGTATCTGCAATATGGACTTGCATTTATCTGCACTAGCATTTTCAGGGACTTGATTGCCACTGTCTCCTAGCAACACCAAACAGCTCTTTCTCGTACAGTGGCAAATACAGCAGTACCCAACACCACACAAATGCAAGATTTCTCCTTTCCTGGCTTGAACTTGGCTTTTGCCCACAAAGCTGAGACCCAGCCTATGACACTTTGGACACTGTGCCAATGGTCCCTTGTGGCAGTATGCTGCAGCCACAGGGTAGAAAGTCACCAGCTAGCACACATCCCGCGGCCAGTGGGCACGCAGGAGAGAAGCTGCCCCCAGATCTCACCTGAGACCTCTGCAGGTGGCAAGGCTTGGAGGGAGTTTGCAGCTCCCAGCAGCAGGCAACTGGCGTGGGTTACACAGCAAGGAAACAAGACACAAGCAATCAAGATAAAGGAAACAGAGAGAGATCACTCATATGAAACCTAAGGAAGGTTCATTCTCGGGAGAGGTCAGGCACAAGCGAGGAACAAAACTAGCATTTTAAAGAGGGAATGGTACAAGGGGTGCGTACAACTCTCATCCAAGGAGGGGATCTTAGGGATGGGACACATCACTTAAAATAACCAATAGGGTTCATTCAGGGGAAGGAGGAAGCCTTGTAAACCAATCGGCCATTGAAGCAGAGCTAACTGACACAGAACATTCAAGAACACAAAGGGAGTGACTACAGAGACTGACAAGAACCAGGGGCAATACAACTGGGACTGACAAGGACTTATGAGGGAATGAGGGGAGGAGCAGACAAGTGGCTGCAAAACTTTGTGGTGAACAACTTAGGAACAAACCATTTGAGGGAACAAAATGGGGTACATGGGAGAAACTATTATAACTGACTAATATAGAAGGTCTAACTTTTATATTAAAATAACTGTAGAACACCAACTACTACTACAGTCCCTAGCCCACTCCATTCCAGACACAGAGAGTCTTGCTATGAAAGCTTCTAAGAAATCCAGGGAGGGGGCAGATGGATCACTGTACCAAACACCGGTGCACCCATGAAAAATCAGTCATTTCTCCTCAGCTATAACTGAGCAAAGGAGGGGGGAGGAAAACTCATGGGGTGAGATAAGGATTAGGAGAAAACACTTTAAAGGCAAAACAGGCTAAGAACTTTGAAAGGTATAAAGAAAAAAAAATATTAACAGAATTACAGAAGAATGCTGAGAGCTACAATAAACCTTTAGAATACCTTTTCCCTCCACCCCAGCCTTTCTTTCCTTCCCACTGACAGTGAGGGAAACAAAACATGGGATTTTTAGTCAGTTTATTACTTCTAAAGATCTTTCTTCAGTTGGCTTAGGGAGAGGAGTCTCTTTTGCTGTGTCATGGGGTCTTTCCCACAAGAGACAGCTCTTTGTGAATTTTTCCAACATGGTTTAATTTTCACAAATGGCAGTCCCAACTGAGATACTACAACGTGAACTCCTCCCACAGGCAAAAACCAGTCTTCCCACAACTGTTTTCCATGGGTCACTAGTTCTGGGGGTCCACTTTTTAAGGATGAGCTGTTCTAGTATAAAGCAAGGGTCCACTTCCTCTCTCTCTGAAACTGAAGGTTCTCTCTCTGTTCAAGCCTCTCACCAGATCACAGCTTCTCAGCATGCACACATTACAGCGTGAGCACCCTTTTCTCATGAGCTGCTTGTGAATTCTGCATCCCTCCATGCACTTCATGAATTATAGGAAAATAGTTTGTTGTACTGTTGTTCTCACCACAGCTTGCAGAAGAATCTCAGCCCCGAGGCTTGGACCACGTCCTCCCCCCTCCCTCCTTTGCACTGACCTCAGGGTCGCCGTGTTCTCCTGATGTGTCTTCACTTTTTCTTTCTCTCTAATTTGGGAGAGAATTGGTGTCTGTAGGTTTGTCTGCTCTCAAGTTCTACCTATGAACTGAAAAGATTTTATAGAGTTGTGCAGCGCTGAAGAGTTCATCTCATCCGGGCTCCAGACTGGGGAATCACTGTGCCTCTCACTGCTGATCACAAGGTCCCTGCTGTCAGTGTGCAAGCCACATCAGCTGCCAGCTTCACTCCATTCCTTTTCTTCATGTGGAGTTCCAAAAAAGAAAAGCTGCTGCCGCCACTTTTGTCTTTCTGTCTGCAACACAGTTGGCTAAAAGCAGCCAAGCAAATAAAGTCCATTGCAAGCCATGCTGAGATAGCTGTGGCACCGCCCTGGTCGCAGCGATTTCAGCTGGGCAGTTCTGGCCATGTGGCTGCTCTTGGATCAGGATGGTGGTGGCCACATGGCTGCTCCTGGCTCTGGATGGTGGTGGCCTCATGGCTGCTTGTGGCACCAGGACAGCCCCCAATGGCACGAACTGGTGGCTTCACCAGCACAGGGTCCAGCAACCACCTCAGAGAAGGGGGCCTGGCTGGCTGCACTGGGAATGGGCCTAACAGCCCCCATCATCACCACCACTCCAAGGGCAGGGAGAAAGAGAGGTTCCTGTCCTTTCTGTGGTTTTTGTCTTTCTTAGATATGTTATCATAGAGACTTAACAGCTTTTCTAATTGTCTTAGAGGTGTGCCTTCTCAAAGCCAGCCAGCGATTGGTTTTGCCAGGCATGGAGGAAGCTGTTAGCAGCTCCTCACAGCAGAAGTCACTTCTATGGCTGGCTTTTTCCCTTTTTTTCCTCCTCACCAAAAAACACTCTTTAAAACCACCACATAGCTCCTCAAAACATGAGAGTGGTGGACATGAACTCCTTCAGCATTTAGTTTAGTACTATTTGCAGCTGCTTTACACGTTCCTTAGAGTGTTTTTATTACTCTCCATATAAGAGGTCATAAGGCAGAGTTTAATACCAGATATGCTCACATGTGAAACTGAAAGGTTTCTCTTAATGGTAGCTGTCGGAAAAGGTATTATGTCATGTTTCAGTAACTTCATTCTTAATTTTTTTTTACATGATGACAGTAAAACACTCATCTTTGTTACCTGGAATAATAGAGTAATTGCCTGATTTCATCTGTAGAAGACAACAGATGGGGTGGGATGACCTCCTGTAAAAATACAACTGTATAACAACAGGTATGTACAGATTCCTCTAGCTCCGTCTTTCATATTTCCTAGACCCAGCCCATCAGCGTTCCAGGCGATCAGTGAGAAGTTGCTGTCATATTTTGGCTGTGAGACTGCAGTGGCATTACTTGTCATTGCATCTGCAGTGAGGTCAATACAGCTGCTGGTGTCTGCCTAGGCTGGAGCTTCCCTGCCTGCTGCTGCCGCCAATTAAAATGTCACATTGCACTGTGGAATTGCGAGAAGTTCTTTTAAAAATAGATGGTCAGGCATAGCAATGGGGAACTAAGACATGTAGACCTCCTTGCTGGTCTCAAAGATTGTTTATTTTAACAAACTAAACATGTTTATGTTCTAAACTTAGCCCAAAAGCACTGATTGTCTCCCTGTCACCTCAGCATCACCGATCATGTGTCCCTTTACCCAATCAGCTCTCTGATCATGTGGTGTCCATGCACCTCCTCAGCCAATCACTGCCCCATGGCCATGTCAGCCATACAACCTGACCTCTGGTTACAGGACCTGGCTTGTACCTTGCTGTTAGCCCAGCCTTTCCCAGAGTGCTTTCTGTTGAGCTGAAGTGAACAGGATTTCTTGTTTCCCAGAGTAAGGAATGAAATTAGGCCAAACAAGGCAAGCATTGTTTTTGAGAACCATTTATTGGCAATAAAAAAGTAAAAGAAAATAAATAAAATAAAATAAAATAAAATAAAATAAAATAAAATAAAATAAAATAAAATAAAATAAAAAATAAATAAAATAGAGTTACCCTACTAAAGAGGGCTAGAAAAGACAAAGAATGAGGATAAAAAATGGGAGGGAGGGAGAGGGGAGACAGTGGGAAAAAAAGGGATTTACCACCAGGGGTTGGGTTCTCAGTGTCCACAAGGTGAGGGGTCTGCATGCTGCCTGCCTGGGAACAACTCCTGTGGTGACAGGTGACTGGACATGAGGCAAGGGAGGTCCAGAGACCTGGGCATGGTTGCAGTGAGGATCACAGTGATGGTCACAGGGCAAGGTTGGATGCAGGTGACTCAGGCAGGGATGCAGAAATGGATCAGGCAGGGTGTTGGTCAGGGACCCAGGGAGGCAGGACAGACACAAGGGCAAGGAAGAGCCAGCAAGGGCCGGAGAGCCAAAAGGCAGGCTGGGGCCAGGGCAAAAATTCCAGACTCAGAAGCCTCAGAGCTTGTGATGCTGTCACTTTTCATGCTCCTGGCTGCTCCCAAAGTCCACCTGTTGACAGGAGACCATTGTCCCAATCCAATGTCCCACTACAGTCCATTGATACAGACATTTTGCCATCGATTGCAGAGTGTCTCTGGAGGGTTCAGTGTTATGAATATGAATGAGACCAAACTTTCTCTAGAGAAAGAAGTTCTCATTTATTAAAATATCTGCAAGGAATGGAGTATCTAGGATAAGCCCAAGTACCCACACAACAAACCTAAACCAAAACAGTGCACTACCCCCACATGCATTCGGCTCTCCCCAGAAAACAAGTTTCCAAAAAGAAGAAGAACCCCAACCCGACCGAGCTCCCCCCATTTATAGCCCCCTTCGAGTCCAGGATTGGTCCGTTTTTGATCCGCATGGTGATTGGTCCATTTCCAGGCTTCTCATTGGTCTTTAACGTCGTTCATTCTGGACCAGTCATTTCTGCAGGGCTTCGAATGATTGGCCACATCTCCAATCCCACTTCGACCTCGCCTTGCCGCACCAGACCGCCCTTCCACCAAACCCTGGACCCTTCTCTTAGAACGTTCTGATAACCCCTCTAACTCTTAACATAATGCAATTAATATAAAATAATTAATACAATATAATTGAACTATGCCCTAACTTAACATAACTTAACTTTTGCTTATAACATTCAGTGTCTTTGGTGTTCCCCTGCTGACTGCCTCTCCCATGTGAGATATGAGCTGGCTGCCAGGCAAGGTCTCCCCAGAGGTTTTCCTCCATCTTGTCCTGGCTGCCCCCTTGACATGGCACACGTGCAACCATCCGCCACAGGCCTCTGTCAGCCAGGGTTGGGACAAATCAAAAGTAAATTGGTTCCTCACGTCATCTTTTTAAATAAATCCATTAGAAGTGTACAGAACTGTTTTATTCTGCATGTTGGCAGTGTGGGTCATGCGCTCTGAAGAGACAATTAACCTGAAGTGGGAAATTTGCAAGCACCAAGTTATTGCACTGAAAAGTAAAACCTAGGTCTTTTCACCTTATTATGTAAGACACTATAAAACCTTCAGTGTCTTGCTAGAGAGAGAGAATTTCCAGAGCAGAGATGAAAAGATAGGATGAAATCAATAGAAATGCTGAAGTGTGGGGTTTTCTTTTTCTTCTTCCCCTTTCCTGCTAGGCTATCACTGAGTGAATTCAGTTCCATTGAAGGCCCATGTGGTGGCACTGTTTGCTGAAGTCTTTATCTCACAGACTGAAGGACAAATCTTACAGGGAGGAAAAGAGAAGGAAAAGGACAAATCTCGCTAATGGAGCTTTTCATGTTGCAGTGGTCAAGTGATATGGTCAAGCCTCACTTTTATGTGCCTGAACCATCATGTTCTTTTCAGTCCCATTCCCAGGATTCCTGCACAGGGAGTATTGATCTTTTTATTTCTCCCCCGCCTTTTTTTTTTTTTTCTTTTTTCAGTTACAGCAAATACCAGAGAATGGAAAAATAAATATTTTTAGATACATGCCCAAGGGTGGGATAATCTACAGATATATGCGTATATGTTGCATATTATTTTTTTTTTCCTATCAGAAATATGGTAACACTGAGGTAGTTAAACTTATTAACATTCCTGAATAGGAGCTCAGAAATTTGAAATGCAGATGTGCTGAGCACATAGCTTGAAATCTCTTGTTTATTGGTTCCTATTTTATACCTTAAAGAGCATTCAATACGCTCCTACTTGGAACTGCTTGTGTTCACACTTCTGGTCTTTCACACTTTATGCAATAATTAACAGTTAATATATCCCCTTTTCTCGGAGGGAATAGAGTCCTTTTAAGTCACTAATATTACTGAAATGTAGTAGCATCACTTGAGATAGCTTTGGTGGAGAGATTCAGGTGCCTAAACATACCTGTCTAGGGCCTTTAGATGCAATGGGACATCCAAGATGCTTCTCCAGGAAAGACAGCAGAAATCTGGTGCACTCAGGGTCCCACTGGAAAGCCTATGGGCAGCAAGTGGAAAAACACACGGGATTATCTCTCTCAGAGTGTTACAAGACCTTTGTAAAGTCAGGATGCCTCAGCCTTTGAGGGATAGGATTCAAAGGCTGCTCACATCTGTGTGGCACTGGGGTAGGAGCTCCTTCCAGCCTTCCCTTCCAGGGTGTATTCTCCTGTCCATTAGTTTGCTGCTGCCTTTGGAGTTCTTAAGACCCCATGTCTCAGGGGAGGAAAAAGTGGTAGGAATTTTCTGCTGTTTTATTTAATGAAATTGTTACAGCCAGATTCAGAACAGGGATGGGTGGGAGCTCATGGCTGTGAGGAAGGAACAAGAAAGAAGGATGGGGACCTCCTTTTCTGGTAGCAGTAGCCGATTATGGCATTTTGTACCATTTGAATCAGCATCTCTTTTTTTTTCCTCTCTTTTTTTTTTTTTTTTTTTTTCTTTTTTTTGTTTTTTTTTTTTTTTTTTTTTTTTTTTTTTTTTTTTTTCCCCAGAGGGCTTTGGTGCTCTCTCCAGCAGGTCAGCTGGCTGTTTTCAGACCCCAAGCCAGCATCTCTTCCTCAGATATTATGTGGGAGGATATTTCTCTCCTCCCTCATCATGGCTTATACCCCCTGTGGATCTACTCACCAAACTTTGTGGTGCTGGGTGAGTCATGAGGATTTTGAAGATTGGGTTCAGCTGTTTTTATCTGAAAAGTGCCCCTCAACTAAAATTGCAATTAGGTACATTGGGACATTTCTGAAAGCATCTGCAAACTTTGGGCGCCCAACTCCAGATAAACCCTTGTGAAATTCTTGCTGTTGTCCTTTGCAGAAAGAGACATGACAAGGACAGCCTGTCCTACCTCTCTTAATTCCATACTCTACCTCTAAAATACTCCCAGTTAAGTAGGGATGGATGTCATTTTTGGTCTTTGTGAAAGTTCTATTGACTTTAGGATCCCCTTCCTAATCAAGCCATTAACTTTAAAAGATGAAGCAGAGAAGAGCACAATGTAACAGCAATAAAAATAATTAGGGTTGGAAACGAGTCTTTGTTGTTGTCTGGGAATTTGCAGAGGAAACCTGAGTTTTGACATGCACTGTTATTGTCATGCTGCATTGATATTCAGACTGATGGTTGCTCAATGAATCTCTCTCTTCTTCTTCCAGTATAATGTGAGACAAATTTGCACAAGATGAGAATATTTATGTGTTCAAAATGCAGACTTCCAACCTGATACTGTAAGAAAGGAAGTTTGTAATTGAAAATTAATTCATAGTGGAAAGTGTAGTCAATAGACAATTACTGAGATACAGCTTGTGTTTATTGCTTGAGGAATTTTACACAAGATTTATAACAACTAAAACCAATTACCTTTACATGTAAAGAACAGTCTAAAAAGATGAAACTTAATTAATGTAGAAGCCTTCAAACATTCTTTATCTCCTGCAAATAATCACCAACCAAACAGTAATTAAAAAAAAAAAGTATGTGAAAGTCAGCATGTTATTCGTGTTGAAAAAGATTACAGAAAAATCCCTATATTGCACACAATTCTTGTCCTATTAGTTTTGCAGAAGTGTGCCACAACCATTTTACTCTAGAAAAGTAGGAGATGAAAATTGGATATAATATTTTTGAAGTTGAAGTCAAGTAGGCAATTTTTTTTGTAATAATATTCAGGCGCATTGCTGCCATTTCCATCCTCTGTACCTGCTTTCTAGACCCCTTTGAAAACCCCAGAAGCTTGGGAGTTACATTCTTCATGCAGAGACTTCAGAAGGAGTTACCCATTAATTCTCATTTGTGGGAAAAAGTATTTGACACTTGACCCAAATCAGAATCAATATCCTGTTCAGAGCTCTCACAAGAAATTCCTCATGGCATCAAAATGAGACTCATACCAGAGCCCACTCTTTCAACCCCTTTCTCATGACCTGTAGTCATGTTCATTAAAAAAATTTAAAGTATTAAAAATACTTCTTGGGACAAGTTACAGTGGGGACATTTTTCCTGCTCTTGAGAGGATTTTGAGGTACCTTGGAAAATGTTTATCTGGAGTGCTGAGTCTTGGTCTGGCTCCTGAGGACAAGAGAGAGATGGAGCTCCTGGAGTGGGCCCAGAGGGCTGCAGAGGTGAGGAAGGGCCTGGAGCATCTCCCTGCTGAGGAAAGGCTGAGGGAGCTGGGGCTGCTCAGCCTGGAGAGGAGCCCCAGCTGAGAGGGAACCCCATCCCTGCGTGTCCCTGTGTGCAGGGAGGGGCAGAGCAGGGCCCAGGCTCTGCTCTGGGGCCCAGCAATGGCACCAGAGCCACGGGCAGGGCCTGAGCCCAGCAAATTCCCCCTGGACATGAGGGAGAACTTCTGTCCTGGGCAGGGACCGAGCACTGGGGCAGATTGTGCAGAGAGGGGATGGAGAATCCCTCACTGGGGATATTCCAGACCCCTCTGGACACAATCCTGTGCAAGCCCTGTGCTCTGGGATGGCCCTGCTGGAGCAGGGAGGTGGGACCAGATGAGCCCACTGGGGTCCCTTCCAGCTTTAACTGGTTCTGGAATTCTGTGAGATACTGAATGCATTGCATTTCAAATTGCAATTTCAATACTTTCCCATCTAACAAGAGGTTTTTTTAAAAATCTCAGTGTCTTAAAGGATCTTAAAACATAAGGCCAAAGAAGTCAGATCAATCAGAAGTCTCCACACCAATTACAGAAGATGGTTCAGAATGTGAACCAGCACAGCTGGAGCCCAAGGGCACTGGCCAAATTGGGATAGTACTGAAAAATGGAAAGGTGAAGCCCCTTTTTCCAGAGTCCTGGATTGTTTGTTGTCCACACATCCGGAACCAAATGCCTGCTGGGTTCAGGTCTTGAAAGATTCTTTCCCTAGACTTTGTTTCTGGGAATCACCATTTTGGTTCAGATTTTGGAGGAGCTTTGAGTCTTACATATTTTTTCCTTTGTTTTGTGACTCTCATACTGAACAGATCTTGGTAAGATAACTGAGGGGCCTTTGGCATTAGTGTTACTGGGGGTTTTTTCTTATTTCCTCTCTGAAAGACAATAGTTTAAACTCTCAGTGACTGAAATGCCTCACTCTAACTGTGGCATAGGTTCAAGATAAAGTATGGAATACATGTGCAATGGTCTGTAGAAGTCAGATAGGAGAAAGCCATTATTCCTTTTCTTTCACATTTTAAATCAGTGAAACTCAACCTGTTGACTTTGGTCTTCTGGTGAGTTAATGTTTTTGTAATATTTTCCTCTCTGTCCAGAAATCTGAAGAGAACATCCAAAATCAGGAGGGTGAAAATTTTCTTCTCTTCCTAATTGTAATGACCACAATTAACTTTTAGCTATGCATTTTACTCTTTTTTTTTTTTTTTACTGGACCGATATGTGAATAAGTGGATTTTGCCTTTTGCTTAAGAAGTTGAAGATCTCCTGTCTGAAACACTGTGAGTAGAAACGTGGTCATTGCAGGGGAGTTTTGCCTTCAGGCACAGGGAAGAAAAACAATGAGAATTGCAGTAATTTTCACCCTGGAGTGCAAAGAAGCTGCGAATTAGTTACAGAGAGAGAAGTAAGTGCTTGTGAGTGGAAATTTTCCACTGATCTTCCTGATCTTCCCTCTTAAAATTATTTATGAGTTTAAAGAATAATTAGAATGGGAGGGAAAAAAAGCCACAAGATTTATGGATCTGTTAGTCTAGAGCTTGGGGTTTGTACTGCTTTTTCCAGAGCTGCAGCAATCTTAGGGTTTATTTTAGGTGCTGGGAAGGCACCTAAATCTTTAACACCTGCACCAAAACAGAATTTAGTGCTGAAGTGACCCAGGAGAGAGAAAAATATGCTGAGGGGGAGTGTGGTCTCTTGTGATTGTTTTCCATGTGAAATGTGTGAAAAGTGCAGGTCTCTCCTGGGAAAAGTCACTTTTCCCTTTTCTCCTGTGCAGACAGGAAATCAGGACCTGATGGCAGGGCAGATTTGGTGCTTTGTGAGCACTTTTGGGCACAAAAGACAAAACGTGTGCGTGGGCTGTTATGCACAGACCTCCTGGGTGACTTCTCAGCACTTGATTACACTTTAATTATTTTTGTAATGCGAAAGTGAGCCTACTCTCCTGAGGAGAAAGAACTGCTTCTATTAATCTATCAGGTTATAGCAGGGGATCAGCAATTAGCTGTGTGCTTTCTATTCTGCTATAATTATTAATAATGAGCGGCCTACAGGAGCCGTGCTTTCCGCAGCAAATCCCATTCCACCCAGCAGTCGGATGGGTGGTTTTGGTCACGGTTTGGGAGATGGATCCAAGGGAGTGTGAGCTGAATTGAACAGAGCCTGGGCCGGCAGCTCTGCCTGGTGCATCCCCTGTGACGTGGTGGCACCAACAGCAGCAGTCCTGGGAATGGCACAGGTGGGTTCAGAGCAAGCTGCCAGCAGAACACAGCCCCAAACCTGATGAAGGAGCTTCCTTCCTCAATTCCTGTCGCTGCTGTTAGCACAGATGGCGTCTCCAGCAGTTAAAGGCACCTTCACTGCCTTTCGGAGAAAGCAGAGGGAGAGCATTTTGGGGGTGGATTGTAAGTGCTAGTCCTTTTACTCCCCAGTCATCTGCCAACACACAGTTGTCGGAGTAGATGATATGTTGAAGGTTGGACTCGATGATACTGGGTGTTCTTTCCAACCTCAGTGATTCTGTGATAGGTACTCCTATTACAGCACCGTATTTCAAGATACCAATAATCTGGCCAAAATTTATTCAGCCTTATTTCCAGCCCAGATATCTACAGTCATGTCTCACAGCAATCTCAGAGAAAATTATTAATAAATATTTCTTTTTTTTTTTATAGGCAAAACTCATTCTTCTCACTTTTTTACTGAAAACATGCAATTACTCAGAATTTATCCAGGAGAGGCTGAAGTGCCACTAGGCAAGTAATGGCAGTATCAGAAGTTGTATATGTTGGGTTTGAAAAAATGCTACGTGGGCAAAAGAGATTTTGGAAACTATACTTTTGACACCTCCATTTGGCTAGGACATGCCCCTTAGTACTTTTCCTTTTCTCAGCTGTTGCTTGGTGTGAAAATTTAATTTGTGGGAAAGAAAAAATATATATGACCAAGTAACATACACATACAGAACAGACTGTGAAATTAATCCTCAGTTCTAACTTATCTAAATTTTCCAGATCTTGATACTGCAGCCTGATTTTTTCTTCTAAGAGTGTTTTTGGCAAGTGTTTCTGGACCAAGTAACTTCCCAGCAAAATGGAGAATTTAATAACTGTAATTTTATTAAGGAGTCCTGCTTCTATTTGATAACTTCTGCTAGGAAAAGAGCTTTACAAGATTAGTGTCCCTCTGAGCAATTAAGTAGCAGGGTCCCCTAATCTCTGAAGTCATACACAAAACAAGTAGAGTAGTAGATTTTGCTTCTCTGGGATCATAACAATTATTTATTGCTTTTAATAAGTCTGAGTTTTCTTGGATCTGTCAGAATATCCTTTTGTACTAGTGTAAACGGTAGTAATTCTAATGGTCCATGGTGCTGATAAGGTGAAATCAGAATTACGACCGATGTATTTTTAATTTCTTGCGTCATGAAAGAAAAAGAGAGCATGGAACAACTCAATGAAAGTTCAGACCCTGTGGATTTCTAGCTCTTTCATAAAAACGTGTTGCTTTAAAAGTTTTAGCTTTACAGAACTTCTCCCAATTTTCCCCTATGGAGCAGGCTTACAGTGGACTTGCACTATTCAAAGTATTTTAGGGCAGAAAAGCACTCACATTTATCTTCTTTCACAGTTTTGTTTTGGTTTTGGTGCAGCTGTGACCTGGAGGGTGGGAAGGACATGGCAAGGCTGTTTCCCCTCACACAAGTCAAGCAGTGTGTTCCTGAGGAGATGGAATGTGTGATGTGCTTTCTGTAGCTTATCACATGCTGCTGCATTTTGTCAGGAGGGTCATATCCCAACACGTGGCAGTCAATCATTTCAATAATTCCTGGAAAAATAAATAGGAACAAAAGCAGTGGGAATAATGGAGCTGACCATGAGTACTCCTTTCTCTCCATGTTCTCAAGCAAGCAGGGGGACTCCAGCTCTGTGGGTTTTTGCCTCTGGGAAGTTGCACCAGTGTTTGTCAAGTTTGCTTGATCGACGTGCTTCAACACCTCACTTGTCTGGGCTGGAAAGGTGCTTGCAGGTGGGTTTTGGCTCAGTTGGGTTTACTTTTGTAGCCGTTCCATGTCATCCACCAGTGTAACAAAATTGTGTGTACACAGTTATTTGTGTATTTGCTTGTGTTTATAATATACATAGGTAGGAGGAATCATTTATTAGAATCAACAACAGCCTATAATTCTCACAGAAAGCTTCACTGTGCTTTCTGTGCTACCTGTCTTTTATACACAGCAATTTTCCATGGATTTTCCTAGATTTCTGGAGTCTTTTCAAAGCACTCCCCAGCTCCTGGAAAGTTTCCCCCAAAGGCCAATACTCTGGATGAAGGCAGGCTGTTCTGGAAGAGTGGATATGTTTGAAAACATATTTTCACAGCCATCACAATAAATTATTTTCATGATCCAGTCTTCAAAACTTGTGAGTTTTTCTTGTAGAGCACTTGGGTAATACCTGAATGCAAGGTATGTCCTCTCAAGCAAAGTGTGTTTGCCTGGAAGCTTCATGCAGAAGCACAGATTTCTAAAGGAATTCAGTAAGGAGCAGAAGCACCAGGCTGTCAGGAAGAGGGGATTTCTCACTGAATAACCTTTATAGCTCTGGCCTCTCAGTCCTGAATCTCAAGGGAAAGCTACTCTGCACCCCACTCCTACCAAACAACCCCACAGCAAATCATTCAAAAAAACAAATGTGTGAATTGGAATTCAAAACTGCACTGAACACTAAAAATCCTGGATTCAGGAAAAAACACTGATATGAGGTGTGCTTTGTTTTCCTCCTTCCTTTTGCCACCTCCTACCTTTCCTAAAGGTGATGAATCCCATGGCTCTCCTTTTCCCTGTAGAAGATTATCCCCATTTTACCCTGTGAACACTAATTTTTTCTGTGCAGGTACCAGTGACATTTTCCCCCAGGTGATTTAACTGCTTACCATATCAAGTGTAACACAGAAGAGTTGTTCTCCACACAAATTTAACACTGACAGGTGCTGCTTCTCTTTCAGGTTAAGAGAAGAGCTTGTGTGTCAAAAAGCTTGGCTATTTCTCCATGAATAGCAGTTATTACCATTCCCTGAACCCTCAATAGCCCTTAAAAACACAGAAGAGCTCCAGGACCATTCTTCCAAGGCCCATGTTTCATGCCTTGGGGATTATGACAAGCATTTTAAATGCAATTATTTGATACAGCGATTTCAAATGAATAAATTACCTTTCCCTCTTTCAGTCTAGGATGAAATCTTGATGAAGGGAACAAAGAACTTTGTTTCAAGGTGGCTCTGCTGACCCCAGCAGAGTGCTGGAGCATGGGTCTGTGAGGCTGAACAGTTAAATATTGCCTAGGGGAGTAGCAGGCAGTGGATGTGACTCATGTCAGGACTGGCCTGGCCTTTCCTGTTTGTACAGAGAATGAACTCACTGTCCACTGCAAATATTCTCTTTCCAGCACAGATTCTCTATGTGTTATTTGCACTAGGAAGGGAGTTTTTAGGTTGTCTTTTTATTAGGTTTTTCTTCACTAAAGGCAAATGATGTTAAGCAGAGCTCTGCAGAGGGTGAGGTGAAGAAGGACACACAATTGCTAACTCCTGGGACCATCCAAGGAAAAGGATCATCCCATTGTCTGACTTCTGAACCTCACCAAAGAGACAACCAATAAATTGTCCCCAAAAAACATTTTCAGACTAAATGTTAGAGGGTCCTGTGTGGCCTTGTGCTGCCTGCATGAATATAGGATCTATCTTAGGGTGTGTGGGGAAGAGAGCTGGGGAAGTGAGTAGACTTTTTGGTGGCATATTTTAACTAATTGTGGGCATGATTAATTAATTAGCTTGTATAGGGAAGGGCAAAAGGTGAAGAAAACTCTGCCACAATGTCCCACCCATCCTAGAGAGGAATTTACCTCAATATTTAAGTTTGCCAAAAGGTTTATGTGAGGCTGTGTGCTGTGATTTCCATCAAGTTTAATGGTGTTTAAAACATAACTGCTCCAAAAGCAAGACGTTGCTTGGTGAATTTTATGCAGAAGGTTTCATTGAATCCCTATAAACAGGGATATCTGCAATTGCTGTAACTCTTTATCATGCTTGTACCTTAAATACCAGCAAGATTGAAAGCGCTGTAGAACTGAAAAACTGAAAAAATGCTTGTGGGCTCGTTCAGCTCTCTGGAGAGAGGGCTGGTCCAAGCTCATGAAAGCACATGGAAAATTCAGCTTCAGTCCCTGGGGATGTAAAGGTGGGCTAGATCACACAATCTGTCACAGAATCACAGAATTGTTTGGGTTGGGAGGCAGCTTAGAAGTCACCTCATACCAACTCCTGCCCTGGACAGGGACAACTTCCACTAGACCAGGTTGGTCAGAGCCCCATCGAACTTTTCAGAGGATTTCAGAGGATTCTGATCTGTATTAACAAATGGAATTAGAATTGAGGACAGTGCTAGCCAAATCAATAAATTTTGATGGGGTTTGAGATTCTGATTGGGAGCTCTTTAGAAGGAGCTGCCCAAAATCAACATTCATGTACTGATTTGCAGATATACCACTATGATAGATTTTAAATGGGAACCCAAATAATGATTTTGATATCTCTATTTACACACAAACCCAAGCACTTAAAAAATATGTCAAACATGAGCCAGCTCATATAAAAATCAGCTCTGAAAATCCATCTCTTCTTTCTCTCTCTACACTGCCATGCTCTTCTTTCACCTGCTCTGCTTGTTTATCATTGCATTTGTTAATGCAATTTATTAATGCATAAATAAATACATTAGACCCAGACATGTGCCATCTGTTTTTTAGCTAAACTTTTAGAACTCAGGACTTCTCAATTCTAAAAATGCCTTATTTTTTTTCTCCACAAGCCTTCACAGCTCTGTATCTCCTTTATTTGCCTTTTAGTACAGTCAGAGCAGACAAATACAAGGTGTAGCCATGTTGTTTTTCTCCAATTAAGTTAAATGTTTCCTTCACCATAATTACTTAAGTTGAAGTCTGCAGACAAGAAATTACCCAGGATGTGATCCCTAAGCAACTTCCAAAGTCATAACAACTCATACTGTTCCTTTCCAAACAAAAATTCTGACACTAAGAAAGTGTGGTGTTGCAGGAAATGTTTTGAATCTTAACAGTGATCCACTGCTTTGATAGGTTTGATAAAGCTGTGAGTGCCTTGCCATTGATGTCACACAATTCTTTCTCTGTTGTGTAATTCAGAAAAACATTTAAGCCAGAAAATAATTGTAATTTGAAATTGTTTCAAAAATATGTTTTAATGGGAATATGATGTATTTAATAATTTTCCTTCAGAAGCCCTAGGTGTTTCAAAGTTATTTTTTTATTTTTAGACTGTATTCAAGTCCTGTATGTG